>OX155972.1:17878853-17887129 GCA_944548615.1 Micropterix aruncella
AAGAAATGGCTTCCAATCCTAAATTATGAGGAATATTGGTATACAGGGATATGGCGTCAATAGTAACAAATAATAGGTCGTCTGACTTTGGAATTACAGTATTCTTTAAAATATCAATAAAATGATAGCTGTCTTTGATATGAGAATTTAGATTTTTCACAAAAGGTTGTAAAAAATAATCTACAAAAGCCGAAATTCTTTCTGTCGGAGAGTTAAAACTTGCGACTATTGGTCGTCCAGGATTATTCGGCTTGTGAATTTTAGGTAATAGATAAAAATTTGGAGTTCTGATAGGATCAGGAATTAAAGTTTTAACATCTTCGTCTGATAATTTTTCATTTGATTGATTTTGTTCAATATATTTTTTTATTTTCACTGCAAAATTTTTGTTTGGATCTCTGGATAGTTTTTTATAGAAAGTTTCATCTCTAAGTTGTCTCAAGCCTTCAGTAACATAGTCAGTTTTGTTAAGTATGACAGTAGTGGAACCTTTATCAGCCGGCAAAATGACGATGCTGGTATCCTTGCTAAGACTCTCAAGAGCTGCACGTTCATCTACTGACAAGTTTGATGTTGGCTTGAGGCTATTTAGAAAAGATGGCTGTGTTACTTTGTTTAATAAAATAGTAATAAAATTTTCTACCGGATGATTTTTTGGTAATGGAGGGGGTTCTTTATTAGAGTGTGGACGAAATTGAGATAGTGCATTGTGTAATTTAATATTATTATTGTTATTCTTTTGATTTGAATGCCAAAATTCACGCCATCTTAAATTACGACAAAATTTAACAACATCATTACCAAAACTAAAATGGTTCACATTTTGAGTCGGTGTGAAATTTAGACCTTTAGATAATACTAAATATTCATTGTGGTTAATTACTTTGGATGACAAGTTTTTAACAGCATTTTTTTCTCTAGGAGATGGACCTTGTATATTATTAGAATATGATACTGATGGTGTTATACTGTTATTAATTTGGTTTACTAATGTGGCACGTATTGGTATGGAATCTGATACTAATGGAAATATATTGTTAGTAATTTGGTTTACTGATAGGGTGTGCATCGGAGAGGAAAGAGTACCTTGGTGAACTGCTGGGATAACATTTCGAAGTGAATTTGAATTCCTTGTTTTGTTAACATCGGAATGACTGTAATTTGAAATGGAAACTGGATTCAAAATGTTTCGTGTATTGTTACTTGGGATAATGCAAATTTTCTGAAAGTTCTTTAGTAAATTAAGGAACTTTTTATCGTGTTTTAATCTAATATTTCGTAAATCTGTTACAGAATTGTTAACTATTTTATGAGCTTCTTGAAATAAGAAAGGAGAATGTGTTGTTATCATGTTAACATAAAAACACAGTGAGTTTAAATGTTTATCAACTAAAATTTGATATTCATTTCGCAAAACAGACGTAATTTCCATTGAATACCTTAAACGTATTGCGGTGAAATCATATTGAATTTCTGTACTAATTGCTGCGAAAGGAAATTTTGGTAATAACCCTTTAGGGCAAATGTTGTTTTCTAAACATTTAGAAAGAAATTCAACGTGTCCCGTGAATTTAGCTGTCTTAAGTGAATGGTAATTTATTTGGTTTAACCAATGAGTGTACATAATGGATGTGATTGCAACATAATTAAAATTAGGTAATATTTTAATATTTGATTGTAAATGTGTAAATTATTATTTTTTCAAATTGAAATTATGTTTATCACTAAATAAATGAAATGATAAAATAATGAAAGGGCACTTATCTGGTCTGTGGTGACCAGGAGTGACTCCACGCCTTCTTCTTCTCCTCACTCAGTGTTTGCTGGTGCTTCCTGCTGTGGCACTAGAACCCGATCAAAATGGCAGTCAGTCTTTCACAGCGGCACACAACAATGCGAGACGAGAATGAATGCTGGAAAATAATAGGCGATTAGTGTTTCTTAAATATTAATGATTGTTATAAAATGTATATCAATATTTCGGCTCAGCCGTCGTCAAGATATGTGACATTTCTGAAATCGAACAATTCGTTGAAAATTTAAATTCAAGGAATCGAACAAAAAGAAATGGATTAATAATATTTTACACGATTTAGTTAAGGTACCGAAACCAACCGTGCAAAACGTTATTTTAAAATGAATGATAAAAATTAAAATAAAAAGCATTTGATGATTATGATAATATGATAAACCTTATTAATTTTGCCTATTGAGACCGGAACCTTTGCAAGCGCCTAAAATATAAATATAAGCCAATTCCCAAGATTTGACGTCCCTTTCTTGTGCATTATCACCAAGGCATTTTATTATTTTAACTTTAAAACGGTTTATCATATTATCATAATCATCAAATGCTTTTTATTTTAATTTTTATCATTCATTTTAAAATAACGTTTTGCACGGTTGGTTTCGGTACCTTAACTAAATCGTGTAAAATATTATTAATCCATTTCTTTTTGTTCGATTCCTTGAATTTAAATTTTCAACGAATTGTTCGATTTCAGAAATGTCACATATCTTGACGACGGCTGAGCCGAAATATTGATATACATTTTATAACAATCATTAATATTTAAGAAACACTAATCGCCTATTATTTTCCAGCATTCATTCTCGTCTCGCATTGTTGTGTGCCGCTGTGAAAGACTGCCATTTTGATCGGGTTCTAGTGCCACAGCAGGAAGCACCAGCAAACACTGAGTGAGGAGAAGAAGAAGGCGTGGAGTCACTCCTGGTCACCACAGACCAGATAAGTGCCCTTTCATTATTTTATCATTTCATTTATTTAGTGATAAACATAATTTCAATTTGAAAAAATATATATATATATATATATATATATATATATATATATATATATATATATATATATATATATATATATATATATATATATATATATATATATATATATATATATATATATATATATATATATATATATATATATATATATATATATATATATATATATATATATATATATATATATATAAATATATATATATATATATATATATATATATATATATATATATATATATATATATATATATATATATATATATATATATATATATATATATATATATATATATATATATATATATATATATATATATATATAAATATATATATATATATATATATATATATATATATATATATATATATATATATATATATATATATATATATATATATATATATATATATATATATATATATATATATATATATATATATATACCTATATATATATATATATATAAAATAAAATTAGTAAAAGCTACTTAAAAAGTAGCGAAGGAAATCTCAGCTTGTATTGGGAAATGCTTATGTTTGAATGAGATATACTTACGGATGTGCACGACTTTCGACGGTGCGATGTAAGTTTAAAGGTCCTTTTGCAAAAGTTAGTCGACAGCAAAAGGACCTTTAAACTTACATTGCACCGTCGAAAGTCGTGCACATCCGTAAGTATATCTCATTCAAACATAAGCATTTCCCAATATAAGATGAGATTTCTTTCGCTACTTTTTAAGTAGCTTTTACTAATTTTATTTTAAATAAAAACATCATCCTATAAACGGATTTCTTTACAAACCTTATCAAATATATATATATATATATATATATATATATATATATATATATATATATATATATATATATATATATATATATATATATATATATATATATATATATATATATATATATATATATATATATATATATATATATATATATATATATATATATATATATTTATATTTGATAAGGTTTTGTAAATAATCCGTTCATAGGATGATGATTCGCAGTAAAATAAAATTAGTAAAAGCTACTTGAACAGCAGCGAAGGAAATCCCAGCTTGGATTGGGAAACGCTTATGTTTGAATGAGATATACTTACGGATGTGCACGACTTTCGATTGTGCATGTTAGTAAGCCTTATATAATTTCTAAAATTATATAAGGCTTTATATATATATATATATATATATATATATATATATATATATATATATATATATATATATATATATATATATATATATATATATATATATATATATATATATATATATATATATATATATATATATATATATATATATATATATATATATATATATATATATATATATAGCTGGAAGGTTTTCCCGGACTGGATTGGGAAATGCTTATTTTAAATGAGATGTATTCCTGGATAAGCACCACTTTCGACAGTGCAATGTAGGTTTAATGATATCCCTTTATCCCTAGCGACCGATCGCCCTTCATCCACATCTCAAAAACAAAGCGTATCCTTTTGCAAACCAAAATAAAATGTGAAATGATAAAATAAATGAAAGGGCACTTATCTGGTCTGTGGCGACCAGGAGCGACTCCACGCCTTTTTCTTTTTCTCTTCTTTCAGTATTTGCGGTTTCCTACTGTTGTATTGGAACATTTCTACTTTATCCTACAGCGGCAACACAACAATTCGAAAGATGAGATCAATGCTGGAAAATTACTAGGCATTAGATATCTTAAAAACTAATGATTATTAAAAATGTGTATCAATATTTCGGTCAAGCCGTCGTCAAGATAAAACTATATATATATATATATATATATATATATATATATATATATATATATATATATATATATATATATATATATATATATATATATATATATATATATATATATATATATATATATATATATATATATATAATTAGACGGTGTTCGAAATTATATTGTTTATAATGTAAACGGATTTCTTTACAAAACTTATCAAATATAACAATATTATACTGTTTTCTACAATATTTCTTTACAATTTTTTAATATTATACAATTTTATATAGGTTTACCCTATTTTGATAACATTATACAATCTTTTTTATAAACTCCTCTGCCAGAAATTAAGATTGAAGTTTCTTCTTTCATTTCATTGAGCATATGGAGGTTTTTTTATTTTTATTTCGATTTAATGGTTCGTTGATAACAAACTCAGCCAATTGTATCATATTTTAAATGTTGGTAGCATTCGAAATTTGAATTATTTCGTAATGTCACTTTCATTTGGAAAACGGCTTTGCCGAAGTGATCAATAATTTAATTTTTTATTTTTTCGCTTAATTCGTCTCAATTGAAGGCATTTTGTGTTGCATAAGGATAAGCCCTATTTATGAGATATATGGATGAATAGTGATCGTTAGTCGACTGCAAAAGGACCTTTAAACTTACATTGCACCGTCGAAAGTCGTGCACATCCGTAAGTATATCTCATTCAAACATAAGCATTTCCCAATACAAGCTGGGATTTCCTTCGCTACTAAGGTTTGTTATATCTTATCAAATATAACAATATTATACTGTTTTCTACAATATTTCTTTACAATTTTTTAATATTATACAATTTTATATAGGTTTACCCTATTTTGATAACATTATACAATCTTTATTATAAACTCCTCTGCCAGAAATTAAGATTGAAGTTTCTTCTTTCATTTCATTGAGCATATGGAGGTTTTTTTATTTTTATTTCGATTTAATGGCTCGTTGATAACAAACTCAGCCAATTGTATCATATTTTAAATGTTGGTAGCATTCAAAATTTGAATTATTTCGTAATGTCTCTTTCATTTATAAAACGGCGGTGCCGAAGTGATCAATAGTTTATTTTTTTATTTTTTCGCTTAATTCGTCTCAATTGAAGGCATTTTGTGTTAGAAGGCATAAGAACTATTTATGAGATATATGGATGAATAGTAATCGTTAGTCGACTGCAAAAGGACCTTTAAACTTACATTGCACCTTTGAAAGTCGTGCACATACGTAAGTATATCTCATTCAAACATAAGCATTTCCTAATACAAGCTGGGATTTCCTTCGCTACTTTTTAAGTAGCTTTTACTAATTTTATTTTAAATAAAAACATCATGCTATAAACGGATTTCTTTACAAACCTTATCAAATATAACAATATTATACTGTTTTATACAATATTTCTTTACAATTTTTTAATATTATACAATTTTATATAGGTTTACCCTATTTTGATAACATTATACAATCTTTGTTATAAACTCCTCTGCCAGAAATTAAGATTGAAGTTTCTTCTTTCATTTCATTTAGCATATGGAGGTTTTTCTATTTTTATTTCGATTTAATGGCTCGTTGATAACAAACTCAGCCAATTGTGTCATAATTTAAATGTTGGTAGCATTCGAAATTTGAATTATTTCGTAATGTCACTTTCATTTAGAAAACGGCTTTGCCGAAGTGATCTATAGTTTATTTTTTTATTTTTTCGCTTAATTCGTCTCAATTGAAGGCATTTTGTGTTGCATAAGGATAAGCCCTATTTATGAGATAGGTATATGGATGAATAGTGATCGTTAGTCGACTGCAAAAGGACCTTTAAACTTACATTGCACCGTCGAAAGTCGTGCACATCCTTAAGTATATCTCATTCAAACATAAGCATTTCCCAATACAAGCTGGGATTTCCTTCGCTACTTTTACTAATTTTATTTTAAATAAAAACATCATACTATAAACGGATTTCTTTACAAACCTTATCAAATATAACAATATTATACTGTTTTCTACAATTTTTCTTTATATTTTTTAATATTATACAATTTTATATAGGTTTACCCTATTTTGATAACATTATACAATCTTTATTATAAACTTCTCTGCCAGAAATTAAGATTGAAGTTTCTTCTTTCATTTCATTGAGCATATGGAGGTTTTTTTATTTTTATTTCGATTTAATGGCTCGTTGATAACAAACTCAGCCAATTGTATCATATTTTAAATGTTGGTAGCATTCGAAATTTGAATTATTTCGTAATGTCACTTTCATTTAGAAAACGGCTTTGCCGAAGTGATCAATAGTTTATTTTTTTATTTTTTCGCTTAATTCGTCTCAATTGAAGGCATTTTGTGTTAGAAGGCATAAGAACTATTTATGAGATATATGGATGAATAGTGATCGTTAGTCGACTGCAAAAGGACCTTTAAACTTACATTGCACCTTTGAAAGTCGTGCACATCCGTAAGTATATCTCATTCAAACATAAGCATTTCCTAATACAAGCTGGGATTTCCTTCGCTACTTTTTAAGTAGCTTTTACTAATTTTATTTTAAATAAAAACATCATGCTATAAACGGATTTCTTTACAAACCTTATCAAATATAACAATATTATACTGTTTTATACAATATTTCTTTACAATTTTTTAATATTATACAATTTTATATAGGTTTACCCTATTTTGATAACATTATACAATCTTTATTATAAACTTCTCTGCCAGAAATTAAGATTGAAGTTTCTTCTTTCATTTCATTGAGCATATGGAGGTTTTTTTATTTTTATTTCGATTTAATGGCTCGTTGATAACAAACTCAGCCAATTGTGTCATATTTTAAATGTTGGTAGCATTCGAAATTTGAATTATTTCGTAATGTCACTTTCATTTATAAAACGGCGGTGCCGAAGTGATCAATAGTTTATTTTTTTATTTTTTCGCTTAATTCGTCTCAATTGAAGGCATTTTGTGTTACATAAGAATAAGCCCTATTTATGAGATATATGGATGAATAGTGATCGTTAGTCGACTGCAAAAGGACCTTTAAACTTACATTCCACCGTCGAAAGTCGTGCACATCCGTAAGTATATCTCATTCAAACATAAGCATTTCCCAATACAAGCTGGGATTTCCTTCGCTACTTTTTAAGTAGCTTTTACTAATTTTATTTTAAATAAAAACATCATGCTATAAACGGATTTCTTTACAAACCTTATCAAATATAACAATATTATACTGTTTTATACAATATTTCTTTATATTTTTTAATATTATACGATTTTATATAGGTTTACCCTACTTTGATAACATTATACAATCTTTATTATAAACTCCTCTGCCAGAAATTAAGATTGAAGTTTCTTCTTTCATTTCATTTAGCATATGGAGGTTTTTTTTATTTTTATTTCGATTTAATGGCTCGTTGATAACAAACTCAGCCAATTGTGTCATATTTTAAATGTTGGTAGCATTCGAAATTTGAATTATTTCGTAATGTCACTTTCATTTAGAAAACGGCTTTGCCGAAGTGATCAATAGTTTATTTTTTTATTTTTTCGCTTAATTCGTCTCAATTGAAGGCATTTTGTGTTGCATAAGGGTAAGCCCTATTTATGAGATATATGGATGAATAGTGATCGTTAGTCGACTGCAAAAGGACCTTTAAACTTACATT
>OX155972.1:17887329-17889829 GCA_944548615.1 Micropterix aruncella
AGATAATCCCGCGGGCAGCCTCGCGCCCTCATTACCGGATTCGGCAAGATTTATCCGTCCTCCCGTCTGGTCGTGGGTCCGAAGTTTCTTGCGCGGCCTCTAGCGGATGTTATCGGTAATTCAGTTAGAATGTATCGCGGACAGCGGCGTCCTTTACCCGTCAGTAAAGGTTCGGTCGGGATCGAGTAGCCAACAGGTCTTTCAAGAGTGGGTGACATCAGGTCGACAACATAATGTAGTGACTTATGATGATGAACCATGTAACATTTTTAATTAACAAACATTTCTATTTCTGAGATTCAATCGACGTCAAATAACAGGAAAACTGTTGACTCGCCTAGCGACTAATATCATTCAAAGAAATAATAATTTCGTCTTTCAAACGATGTATTACGAGACATGCGTGCTGCCAGTAGCCACCTTGAAACAGTGCCTCTAACGCAGAGCAGTGCCAACCGCCTCAGAATATGCCAAAGGGCAATGGAGAGAGCAATACTAAACATCAGTCCCCGCGACAGAGTGCGCAATAAAGAGATACAAAGGCGCACGGGGGTGATAGACGTCATGAAACGTATCGCCAGACTGAAGTGGGGCTGGGCAGGTCACGTCGCAAGGCAGGATGACGCGAGGTGGCCAAAAAGTCCTGTCCAGTGGAGACCAAGAACCACAAAGCGAGACGTATGAAGACCATAACTACGATGGCTAGACGACATCAGAAAAGCAGCAGGGACCAAGTGGATGAGGGCAGCAGCTGGCACACAGTCATGGAAGAAGAAGGAAGACGCCTACGTCCAGGATTGGACCAAACCAGGTTGAGGAAGAAGATGAAGAAAAAAGAGTCAATTCAATGACTTTAAACACCACACAATAAATAATGTTTAGAAGTTTAGGGTTTAACATTACGATATATGTAAATCAAGTCGGAGAAAAATGAGCTGGTGAATTGCTTTATTTTTTAATGTGAAAACAATATATGACAAAAATATCGGCCTCAAAGTGATATATTAAAAGTAGGCGAGAGCATATATCGAACTTTTATATTTAAGCTACAATAACTCCCCTTATGTTTAAAAAAAATAAGAAAAAATATTAGGCAGTGTTTGTTGAAGATATTAGAAATAAAATAAATTAATCCATTATCGCTATTATCTATGTTATTGCCAAATAAATTGCCAAATAAATTGCGATTGCCAAATAAATTGCGAAATAAATTACGATTGCCAAATAAATTGCTATTAGCTACGAATGATCACCTATCAGCGCTACCTTTGTATTGCCGCCCTAAAAGAGTTGCCAAAACGTCCTATAATATTAAACAATCTAAACCCTAAATAACCAATGAAAGAATTATGTTGACGAGTAAATGAATTTTATTTCCAAGTTGGCTTAATTACATACTTTTATAAATTGAAGTCATCAATTGCAAATAAGACTTTGTTAGATTGGCATTCTTCAAATTAATGAGAAATGTGTATATGTCATTCCTTTCCTATCTGTTATTATTATTTTAAATTATTGTCAAATGCAATATCCCTAGGTAGTTTATGCACTCATACGTGTTTTGTCGGTTTGAGTGGCTCGCATGTTCATGCTATGTCACAATCGTCTAAAGTTCAATTTTGGCTAGCTACGGATTGTTGCCTGTTGTCGATACATCCTGAATTACCTTTATTATTTATGAATGGGTTTATGCTGTAGTGATGTGAGTGCTTTTATAATGGCTGAAACACCACAGCTCAAAATAGAATAGAGTGGAAGAACACCAAGAATTAGATGATGCTAATACTCTATATAAATATAGTAGCGCAAATGAGTAGCAATTAATTTAAATCAAAAGAAATTTAGTTTTGTTAAATAAATATTTCAAAAAAGCGGCGATAAAAATCATATTAAACATAATTTTCCGCAAATAAATAGGTAACAACATATATTTTAATTTAGGAAAACTTTAACACTCACAGATTGATAGCGAATAACAAGTCCGTGTGTCGGTTTAAAATGATTTCACCGATTTAATTCTGCAGTGCTCATTAGGGAAAATGTTATCATTTTAGAGAATGATGTTTAATTTAATTTGTAATTCAGAATTACCCACAGTAAAATGAACAATATGCACAAATAAAATACCGTATATAATATTCCAGTGGCAAATAACTGATAAAATGATATGCCAAAACTGTTGCCAGTGATCAGTGATTTTATTGTCACCTAACTAGGCTATAGGCTGCAAAATATTTGCCATTTAAATTTTAATAGATATAATAATATGTATAACCTATATAAAAACTAAGAAAAGAAAAAAACCTAATAAATGTTAAAGTATGTGTCAACTAATAATTATTATATTTCCTTATTAGCTGGAATCCATATTAAATACGATTGGGGACATTTATGTCGGCCGAAACGTCCGCTACCGGACAAAGCGCTCGCCGCTGCGAAAAATGCAATTTACGATTCGAAACGTCGTACTAATATGCTTTCTGACGGCGCAACGATATGG
>OX155972.1:17894829-18085758 GCA_944548615.1 Micropterix aruncella
CATATTATGGTATAGATTTATTGACGACATAGTAATAATTTGGCCACACGGACAAACTACTCTAACAACCTTTCTTGACGACCTAAATAATTTTGGCCCTTTGAATTTCACTCTTACCATTTCTAAATCACAAATTACTTTCTTAGATGTTGATTTAACAATTTCCGAAAGTAAAATTAAACCCGCGATTCATATAAAACCTACAAATAAAGAACAGTATTTACACTTTGATAGCTGTCATCCATTTCACACCAAGAGATCCATTCCCTATTCAATGTCCATTCGCGGACACCGTTTAGTTAACAACAAAGAAAATTTAGATAAATATCTCAATAATCTAAAGCAATCTCTTCTTGAAAGAAAATACCCTGCTCCTCTATTGGATAAACATATTCTAAACTCTGAAGTAAAATATATACCAAAACCTAAAATTACTTCAAATAAAAATAATAATAATAATAAAATCTTCCTTAGCACCACTTATTTTCCTGGTGCTGAGAAACTTCGAGATATATTATCTGATTTATTCCCCATCATTTCTAATGATGCATCCACTAAGGATCTCTTAGATTCACCGCCAATTTTATCTTTCCGCAGACCACCTAATATTAGATCAATATTAAACAAAACAAAAAATAATCAAAATTTCTCTATTGGTAATAATACTTTTGGCCTTCAACCTTGCGGTCGTCCACGTAGTAAAACTTGTCCTCTGTTAGATCTAAGTCCTTTTTTTACCAGTCCAAATACTACTAATAGTTACAGGGTTCCCTTTCATTGCAGTTGTATTTCAAAAAATATAGTATATCAACTTCTGTGCAGGACTTGTGATGCCTTTTATATCGGTGAAACAACAACACCACTTAATATTAGACTAAATAATCATAGGGCTAGTGTAGGAAATGAAAGCCAACTCCCATCTTTACATGCCAGGGCGCATACATGCCAGGGCGCATACATGCATACAATCTTTACATGCCAGGGCGCATAATTTATCTTTTGATCAATGTTTTAAAGTTAAAATAATAAAATGCCTGGGTAATAATGCAAAAGAAAGGGACGTCAAATCTTGGGAATTAGCTTATATTTATATTTTAGGCGCTTGCAAAGGTTCCGGTCTCAATAGGCAAAATTAATAAGGTTTATCATATTATCATAATCATCAAATGCTTTTTATTTTAATTTATAATCATTCATTTAAAATAACGTTTTGCACGGTTGGTTATGGTACCTTAACTAAATCGTGTAAAATATTATTAATCCATTTCTTTTTGTTCGATTCCTTGAATTTAAATTTTCAACGAATTGTTCGATTTCAGAAATGTCACATATCTTGACGACGGCTGAGACGAAATATTGATATACATTTTATAACAATCATTAATATTTAAGAAACACTAATCGCCTATTATTTTCCAGCATTCATTCTCGTCTCGCATTGTTGTGTTGCCGCTACCATTTTGATCAGGTTCCAATACCACAGCAGGAAACACCTAGCAAGCGCTGAAGGAAGAGAAGAATAAGGCGTGGAGTCACTCCTGGTCACCACAGACCAGATAAGTGCCCTTTCATTATTTTATCATTTCATTTATTTAGTAATAAACATAATTTCAATTTGAAAAAATAATAATTTACACATTTACAATCAAATATTAAAATATTACCTAATTTTAATTATGTTGCAATCACATCCATTATGTACACTCAGTGGTTACACCAAATAAATTACCATTCACTTAAGACAGCTAAATTCACGGGACACGTTGAATTTATTTCTAAATGTTTAGAAAACAACATTTGCCCTAAAGGGTTATTACCAAAATTTCCTTTCGCAGCAATTAGTACAGAAATTCAATATGATTTCACCGCAATCCGTTTAAGGTATTCAATGGAAATTACGTCTGTTTTGCGAAATGAATATCAAATTTTAGTTGATAAACATTTAAACTCACTGTGTTTTTATGTTAACATGATAACAACACATGCTCCTTTCTTATTTCAAGAAGCTCATAAAATAGTTAACAATTGTGTAACAGATTTACGAAATATTAGATTAAAACACGATAAAAAGTTCCTTAATTTACTAAAGAACTTTCAGAAAATTTGCATTATCCCAAGTAACAATACACGAAACATTTTGAATCCAGTTTCCATTTCAAATTACAGTCATTCCAATGTTAACAAAACAAGGAATTCAAATTCACTTCGAAATGTTATCCCAGCAGTTCACCAAGGTACTCTTTCCTCTCCGATGCACACCCTATCAGTAAACCAAATTACTAACAATATATTCCCATTAGTATCAGATTCTGTACCAATACGTGCCACATTAGTAAACCAAATTAATAACAGTATAACACCATCAGTATCATATTCTAATAATATACAAGGTCCATCTCCTAGAGAAAAAAATGCTGTTAAAAACTTGTCATCCAAAGTAATTAACCACAATGAATATTTAGTATTAACTAAAGGTCTAAATTTCACACCGACTCAAAATGTGAACCATTTAAGTTTTGGTAATGATGTTGTTAAATTTTGTCGTAATTTAAGATGGCGCGAATTTTGGCATTCAAATCAAAAGAATAACAATAATAATATTAAATTACACAATGCACTATCTCAATTTCGTCCACACTCTAACAAAGAACCCCCTCCATTACCAAAAAATCATCCGGTAGAAAATTTTATTACTATTTTATTAAACAAAGTAACACAGCCATCTTTTCTAAATAACCTCAAGCCAACATCAAACTTGTCAGTAGATGAACGTGCAGCTCTTGAGAGTCTTAGCAAGGATACCAGCATCGTCATTTTGCCGGCTGATAAAGGTTCCACTACTGTCATACTTAACAAAACTGACTATGTTACTGAAGGCTTGAGACAACTTAGAGATGAAACTTTCTATAAAAAACTATCCAGAGATCCAAACAAAAATTTTGCAGTGAAAATAAAAAAATATATTGAACAAAATAAATCAAATGAAAAATTATCAGACGAAGATGTTAAAACTTTAATTCCTGATCCTATCCGAACTCCAAATTTTTACCTATTACCTAAAATTCACAAGCCTAATAATCTTGGACGACCGATAGTCGCAAGCTTTAACTCTCCGACAGAAAGAATTTCGGCTTTTGTAGATTATTTTTTACAACCTTTTGTGAAAAATCTAAATTCTCATATCAAAGACAGCTATCATTTTATTGATATTTTAAATAATACTGTAATTCCAAAGTCAGACGACCTATTATTTGTTACTATTGACGCCATATCCCTGAATACCAATATTCTTCATAATTTAGGATTGGAAGCCATTTCTTATTTTCTTGATGAGAGACCTCATCCTCAAATACCTTCTACAGATTTTCTTTGCAAATTAGCCGAGTTTGTCTTAACGTGTAATGCTTTTTCCTTTGAAGATGAATTTTATCTTCAAATTAAAGGGACTGCTATGGGAACTCGAATGGCACCTTCGTATGCCAACCTTTTCATGGGATTATTCGAGCAAAATTTTCTTCAAACGCAAAATTTAAAACCCATATTATGGTATAGATTTATTGACGACATAGTAATGATTTGGCCACACGGACAAACTACTCTAACAACCTTTCTTGACGACCTAAATAATTTTGGCCCTTTGAATTTCACTCATACCATTTCTAAATCACAAATTACTTTCTTAGATGTTGATTTAACAATTTCCGAAGGTAAAATTAAAACCGCGATTCATATAAAACCTACAAATAAAGAACAGTATTTACACTTTGATAGCTGTCATCCATTTCACACCAAGAGATCCATTCCCTATTCAATGTCCATTCGCGGACACCGTTTAGTTAACAACAAAGAAAATTTAGATAAATATCTCAATAATCTAAAGCAATCTCTTCTTGAAAGAAAATACCCTGCTCCTCTATTGGATAAACATATTCTAAACTCTGAAGTAAAATATATACCAAAACCTAAAATTACTTCAAATAAAAATAATAATAATAATAAAATCTTCCTTAGCACCACTTATTTTCCTGGTGCTGAGAAACTGCGAGATATATTATCTGATTTATTCCCCATCATTTCTAATGATGCATCCACTAAGGATCTCTTAGATTCACCGCCAATTTTATCTTTCCGCAGACCACCTAATATTAGATCAATATTAAACAAAACAAAAAATAATCAAAATTTCTCTATTGGTAATAATACTTTTGGCTTTCAACCTTGCGGTCGTCCACGTTGTAAAACTTGTCCTCTGTTAGATCTAAGTCCTTTTTTTACCAGTCCAAATACTACTAATAGTTACAGGGTTCCCTTTCATTGCAGTTGTATTTCAAAAAATATAGTATATCAACTTCTGTGCAGGACTTGTGATGCCTTTTATATCGGTGAAACAACAACACCACTTTTAATATTAGACTAAATAATCATAGGGCTAGTGTAGGAAATGAAAGCCAACTCCCAATATCTTTACATGCCAGGGCGCATAATTTATCTTTTGATCAATGTTTTAAAGTTAAAATAATAAAATGCCTGGGTGATAATGCAAAAGAAAGGGACGTCAAATCTTGGGAATTAGCTTATATTTATATTTTAGGCGCTTGCAAAGGTTCCGGTCTCAATAGGCAAAATTAATAAGGTTTATCATATTATCATAATCATCAAATGCTTTTTATTTTAATTTATAATCATTCATTTAAAATAACGTTTTGCACGGTTGGTTATGGTACCTTAACTAAATCGTGTAAAATATTATTAATCCATTTCTTTTTGTTCGATTCCTTGAATTTAAATTTTCAACGAATTGTTCGATTTCAGAAATGTCACATATCTTGACGACGGCTGAGCCGAAATATTGATATACATTTTATAACAATCATTAATATTTAAGAAACACTAATCGCCTATTATTTTCCAGCATTCATTCTCGTCTCGCATTGTTGTGTTGCCGCTACCATTTTGATCAGGTTCCAATACCACAGCAGGAAACACCTAGCAAGCGCTGAAGGAAGAGAAGAATAAGGCGTGGAGTCACTCCTGGTCACCACAGACCAGATAAGTGCCCTTTCATTATTTTATCATTTCATTTATTTAGTAATAAACATAATTTCAATTTGAAAAAAAAATATATATATATATATATATATATATATATATATATATATATATATATATATATATATATATATATATATATATATATATATATATATATATATATATATATATATATATATATATATATATATATATATATATATATATATATATATATATATATATATATATATATATATATATATATATATATATATATATATATATATATATATATATATATATATATATATATATATATATATATATATATATATATATATATATATATATATATATATATATTATATCACGGAATAGTGTAACGGAATAGAAGAGTGACGGGGAGTAATTAATGATCAATACCAATTTTTGGTTATTCTGTTTTAAAAATTACTAACTCAAAATATAGGTATATGTATATTTGTTTGTAAACCAAATATATTTTATTATTTAATCAAATATACTTTATCTAAATTACACCTCAGAAGCATGTAAATATATTAAAAAGACTAAAAACAGGACTGCCGTTACAGAAAGTGAAATAATATATTATAACTATTTTTATTACTGTTTTTTAATGAAATATTTGTGGTTTACGTATTTATCCATATATTTCATTACATGTATATTTCCAAAATGTAGACCAGATCTTTCAGTTGACACTAAACACGATATATTTTTGTTAATTGATTGGACATTTGGACATTTGGGTAACTAGTTATGTACTTCATATTCGCACATTTAGATTTTATACACAACCTATATCACTTTGGATGATATAACGATTCCAACAATATTACACTCTTTTAATTCGCTTTAAACGTTTAGAAGTTATCGTGAAATAAAAAAAATGGAAAACATGCATAGACGAACCCTGAACATATAACACTCTTTTTTAGTTGGGCAGTCGTCTAAATAGCAAAAACTGTAATATAAGTATAAGGATAATAGGAATATGAATAATAATAAGAATATTTTAGTTTAAAAAAATATATATTTTGCTTAAATTCTACCTCAGTCAAAAAACGAAAACATATAAAAGTCATTGGCATTGATCAGTTTTCCTACCACAGTTCCACCACAGTATTAACCTGAGGGTCATCCACCTCTGCACCTGACGGGAAAGACTGATTAAATCCGCAATTATATTAGATCCACGCCGCGTGTTCCAACGCGTGGGATTGAATTCGATTTCATATACATATTTAGTATAAAAATGATTATATTAGACATGGCCCGCGTGTCGACGCGTGAGCTGACTCCAAGCAGATCACTCGATTTCGATCAGCGTGGGATCGGTGGTGGGGGAAGACACGCGTTGGCTCGCTTCTCGCTAGTATAAGTCATCATTTATTATTTAAGTTGTTATTTAATATTTTATATGGCTGTTGGTTTTCCTTAAAATAAATAAATAAATAAATAAATAATCAGCCGTGGGCACTCGCATTTGCGCTCGTGGCCCACACGTGGCCGAGCAAGTGAGCAGACGCATACCTACGTAATACGTATTTCAGTGTGCATACCTACGTATTTTTTAAATATCATTTTCAATGAAAGGATGTATGTAATCGAATTGTGTTTTTGTCAATCTGAAATATTGGTGAAATCTAGTTTCGTCGCTTTCTAAGTTTATTTACCAATAAATGCTATTCACTTCGAGCTCCTCTTACTGTTTTAATGGATGCACGCAATATTTCCTCTTCTATCTTTTCTTCTTGAGTAGGCTTAACATAAGTAGGTAGGCAATATTTTCCTTAGCATCCATAACTGAGTCTGACGAAAATTTTGTAGACAAGTACGGACAATGACGGCCACCACTGAACTGACACGAAAATTTGTCAGCACGCGCGGCGACACGACACTGTAGTATAATCACCTGCCCGTTGCTTCGGACAGCGTTGCAACACGCGGCGTAGCCCTAATACAAATGCGGCTTTAGGCCCACCATGGCTGATCAATGTCCACCGAGTGGACATTGATTAGTCTTTTCTGTCATACATATACTCCTCCCTTCATAAGGGCAGACTATGATCTTTAAAAAATCAATTGGTTTGGGAACAAGACGCACAATAGGATATCTAACTTTCTCAAAAAAATGACATTGATCGTTTTTCCTCATGACCCTTTTTATCATTAACTAAAATATTAAATAAACCGAAGATTATTACATCTAAGAGAAAAAATAATGAGGCATCAAAAGTTGCCGAGTCTTAATTAGCCGCAGAATAATTTATTCTGCCCCGAAAACTTATCTCTAAATATTTGAAGAAAATTATAATTTAATTAAACCATAAAAGTTTGCTTTCCGAAGGATTGTTAGAGTACTTTAATTGAGGCCTTAATTGTAACCCAATGAAATTACGAATACCAGCATAATAAAGAAAATGTGAATTTTAATATTTAATCACGTTAAAGAGCTTTATATTTTAAACTCAAATCAGAGGAGTAAAATTAGGTGGCATATTTTGCTTGATGCCATCTCCTCGACGCGAAGGTCCTCGATCATACTGATCAGGTTTTCAGTAATTCATTATCAGTATCGCTATCGCTATAATTTTCTATCAAATTTAAGTGATGGTGCAGTATCTTGTGGTTTAATATTTTGGTAGTGCTCTTCCTAAAACCTCTTTGCGTGTCTGATGCGCCTAAGCCAATCTTTACGAGTGATATGCCTTTTTGAAAGTTGAGTTATTAGTTGCGAATCCACTTTCACCTGCGCCCTAGTTTGGTGCGGTTGTATAGACAATGATGTGGCTGTAAACGTATCACTTTATGGCTATGATATTGTGCCAATTGAACGAACATGTAAATTTTCAATGTCATATGATAATATTTGAGGAGTTCCTTTAATTCCTCATGGATCACATTATTAGAACACAATTTCGATAAAAATAGGAGCAATCTGTAAGTATATCCTTTCAAATAAAAAAGATTTTTCTAAATCGGTTCTTAAATAGCAGAGTTCTAAGGTAACAAAAATAAAAAAGAAGCAACCGAATTGATAACCTCCTCCTATTTTTGGAGTTTGTTAAAAATCGGTAAGTAACACTGTAATGATCGCCAATTATCGATAAAGTTATAATAATATTATGAATATCTTAAGTGTTACCTTGCTGGATAGCTTTATCGATATTAAAATTATTCGCTACTTACTTTTTCTAGCAATAATAATAATAATAATTTTATTCTTTCAAAAACATGAATTTACAATTATATTGTATTAGTTGCAGAATCTGCCTAACTAGGCCATAGCCGGTACCAAGGAGAACTCTATGTATGGCAAAGATTTATTCACGTGCACATAATATTAAAATGAAAAATACAAAATATGATAAAATATAAAATATATAAACGATTTCAAAATTAAACTTATAATTATATTTCAAATATTGATATAGCATGGTCATGGAAATAAATATTATTAGATAATTTTGTAATATGAAGTTTGTGGAACAAATAAATAAATAGTATTTAAATATAAAGCATATATTGTATTATATATTGTATTATATCATATATTGTATTATAATATATTGCAATGTATGACAATAATAATAATGCAGACCTTAACTTTAAAATATGACTTATTGCCTTTTCCACCTCATTTCTACCAAGTTGAAGTAAATGTTGTGTAATTTTAGGTTTTAATTGGATTGACTTAGGGTGTTGGCATATTTTTATAGATTCTTTTAGATTTTTTATACATTTTTGGTCCTATAAAGCCAAAGTTTCTTTGGGCGAAGGATGTTCGGGTTTTCTGTACAATGTGTTTACAGGTTGTGGCGCTTCTCCACTATCAAATTTTATGCTCAGCTTTACCGTGAATAGCTTTGCGACTGTATTCAGTTTACTCGCGGTATAGAGCAATTAAGTTTCTTAAGGTGACATGATACCTGAGAACGACCATATCTGAAGAATTTTAGTTTTATATTTCTAAGCGAATCCCTTTGAAATTTGGACTTAAAAAAGTTTCTCATTGCCTTAGAAATTAAGGTTTCAAACTGATATCGAAAACTTTCAGGCGTGATTACTCTTACAATGTAAGCGATGAGTGTGTTTTATTTTAATTTTATTAAATTGGCTGTTTAATTCTCTAGCGTCGCGCTCTGCCACATTTTTTATTTGGGCCCGAAATTAATTACAATCAAAACGTAAGATCGCTCTGAGAGTTACGCTACATATGCTTTGCCATTAACACACTTATACCACCACTGCGCAAAAAGAGAGTTATTCTGTGCCAGCGCTGCATTAGAAAGTTTATTATGCACCTGGTCGCCGGCGCGAGCGGATGTGGAATATGCCTGACGCTTCGCCAACGCTGGATTTTTATTGGTCTCTACAAAATTGACCCCGCCTATTTCGTGTCCGCCCATTTCGGATATTTTCTGAGGTCTCATGTCGTCTTAACTTACAAATCCAATGTTTTCGGAAACTAATGCTTTCGTAATTGTAAGCTTATCATCATTATAACTCGGTGTTTATGTATGTTGATATATTTACCACAATCCCAGACATATTTAAAAATCTAATTACGAATATATTACAATTTAATTAAGTAATCTGTTTATTATGAAAATAGTTATTCTCCTACTGTCTTTGTATTTACATAACTTATTCCTTTTTTCTATTTTTCGGTCTCATAATGTGTTTTATTACATGATTTTATATTTTATTTTCTTATTACTATCTATTTAACCCCTTGAGTTATGATACGACCAAATCTGGTGCTGAAACAATTATCCGTTAAGTATGATACGACCAGATCTGGTTCTGCGTTTTTTTCACTTCTTTGACGTTCTCATATTTATTCATAATTATCTAATTGTTTAACAAAATGATATTTCAATATTCTATATTCGAAATTTCAATGCAATCATTGTGCAGTTGTTCTTTTTACGATTGGTGTAGTAGTTTCGTAGTTATAGTACTTTAAGGTCGATGTCGCCGAAAATTCTGCAAAAGAGACAGATGCATCCATGAAAATACCCATTTACTCCAAGGGTTAAGAATTAATTCATTTATTGCCATATTAATATACATGTTTATGAATCTAATTTAAATTCTAATTTAAATTCTAATAATTTAAATTCTAAGTGTCAACATATTTTAAAATTTTCTCACCTCTAAATTATAATTAAATAATAAATTTATAAGAATATAGGGCAATTCTACAGTCTGGATTCACTCGCGGTAAACACGGGACCCGTCCCGAATGATCTTATCGGTCTGAGCTGTTCACTTTAAATATTTGACCAGCGTGTCTATGGACAAAGTCGACCATCGAAAACAAGCGAGCTGTCGTTACTGGCTGGGGGCAGATCGACTTTGCTGAAGATACATCGGACTACTTACTGAAGGTGGTGGTGGATTTGATTGACCAGCCGACCTGTCGAAGACTATATGCAAAGACTCTCAGAAAGAGGTTACCGCAAGGTATAACGGACGATCAATTGTGCGCTGGAAGCTTAGAAGGAGGACGAGACTCTTGTGGAGGCGATAGTGGTGGACCTCTGCAAGTGACGATAGCTGACAACTAATGCCTCTTCAACATAATCGCCGTTACCAGTATTGGAAAGAGCCCTTGTGGAAGTGCCAAGGGACCTGGCATATACACTGTCGTGAAGAGTCATGTGAAATAAATGGCGTTTTAGGAGAATGTCTACCGCCGGAAAATTGTCCAAAAACGGGGATTTGCCAAAAGGGAAACTATCACAATTTTGTATAATGTCGGAACAAGAGACTGTATGCTGTATTCTACACAGCCCCATAAGCAACAACACGAGATCATCAGAAAACCAGGATAAATCCAATAATGCATCTTCTACATCACTGCCTACTACAACAACTACCAATAAGTCACCGGTCATCTCTACAATAGCTCCAGAAAAACCTTAAACATCGCCACAAGCCATAACTACCAATTTCATAAATGACAGTGTGGAAAAACGAACTAAATCCGAAAAAAAAAAATTGCTCTGCAATATTGAGTACATATTTAACAATGACAGCCATTGCTGTGTTGGCGATTAATTAATTTATTTTATTTTATCTGCATCCAAACTTTTCTCTGGTCGTAACGGTCTCCGTTCCATCGGGTTCAGAAGAGGGAGGAAGAGAGAGTGCACCCGTGGTCGCGCGCCCACCTGTGCACTATAATATAGCCTGCGCACTTGACTGCTTCCGAACAATGGTCTCTGAGAAGACTAAAGAAGTCACTAGAATCGACAATGCAGTCGCTATGGCCGAACACGCGGCTAGAAGGATATATATGAATCTATTCACTGTTTTTTCTGCTCTATTTTCTTTATATTGACTCTTTTAATACTTTGGACTGTTTAGAAACTTAGCAATAAATTTTCAGAATATCTTCTGTTTATTTAAAAAATCCTAATAATTTAACTTTAAAAAATGCTTGTATATTTTAAACTTTTCTTTTATATATAATAACGTACTATATGACCGTTTAATATGTGGAAACATGTAAATGGTTTATGTTTGTTATAGTTTGATTTAGTAAATATGTTTTTTGTACTGTCTGTTTTCCGAATAAAATAAAATAAAATAAAATAAAAAGTAATCGTTAGTAGACTCGTGCCCCTTGAACTTACAAATCAAAGCGCACACGTTTACTAGCGATTACGAAAGCATCGGTGTGAGCTGCGAGCTGAGCAAAAAGAAAGAGGGAGTCGTTAGAATAATTTTGGAGGAGGAAGGAGAGTCTTTTTGCGTAGAGGAGTGGGATTCAGAACCTAGACACCTGGAAAAACCTATTGCTGTTTTATAAATCCAACCGTTCTCCAGTTATATAGGGTATGTAAACCAAGCTAGGTCGTAAAATGCACACACTCTGCTGGAAGTTTTATTTACGATCGTAACGCTGTGACAAAACTTGGCTCAAAATTCGCAGTTGGTTATGAGATACGTCGCCAACAAGGCCACGTTGACCATTACAAGAAGATATATGTTATACAGTACCCATTATATGAATTAAATTTTAAACAAATAAATATAACAAAAAGAATAAAAACACGACTGCCGTTACAAAACAAATGAACGGTTTTATTATTAAATATATTAGGTTTATGTATATTTTATCCATATACATAGATACATGTTTATTTACGAAATGTACTCAATCAGACCTCTCATTTGACACAAATCACGATATATTTATGTTATTTTATTGGCATTTGGACAACTACTTACTTGATATTTGGAAAGTTAAGGTACCCTATGAGGTACACTCGGGATGATATAAAAATTCAAACAATGCCACACACTTCTAAATCGGTTTAAGCATTTAGAAGTTATGCTGGATATCTGTACACATTACGCTTCTTTTTAACCGACTACAAAAAAGGAGAATGCTATCAATTCGGTTGTAAACTTTTTAAAAATGTTTATTACCTCAGAGCCCCGTCATCTATAAATCGATTTGGAAAAATTTTTTTTTTTAAAAGGATATACTTCCATATTGGTTCCATGTCAATAAAAATCCTGCTGTGATTGTGGGATCTATGAGGAATTAAAGGAACTCCTCAAATATTATTATATGAAATTTAAAATCCACATGTTGGTTCAGTACATATATGACAATACATTTTTTATGGCAAACATGACCTGATTCTACACCCAGGGTTGGCTGCCGACGATGGGAAAGGTAGGTCATCTGGGGGACGACCTTAGCAGCTGCTGTGCGGTTTGCGCATTTGCGGCATCATACAATCGACTATACACTCCGGCGAATAAATGGAAGGGGGGGGGGGGGCTGGAAATCTGAAAATTATTTAATACTTTTCCTAAGCAGACTGGGTTATTTTTGAAATATCAGCTACTCTTTAAACGAACCGTTGGTCCCCCGATTCCGTGTGAAAGACAGGGAAATAGCCCTACGGTCCGAGAAAAAACGAATTGAATTAGGTATAGACCGCGCAAGCGATTTCGGACTCGTAACCAGAGGGGAATATGGAGAAATCTGGCCAAATCTGGTAGTGAGGGCGCGAGGTCGGCCTGCCAGCTTTACTTTCTAGTTCCTCGCGGTATGGCTTTGGCTTCTCACAGGCATGCTGACGGTGGACTGTGTTGTCCTTCAGTCTCTGCGTACACTACATGTGAGAAATAATGATCTAATGTCGTCATAACTTCATGGGGTGACGGATTCGTCCGCAGTATTTGACTTGTCTAAAGTGTGAGCTAGTGGAATCTAGTGGAAGAATAAGTGGAAGAGTGTAAGGGAGCCCCACTGGCTTACCAGTACCCTCGCTGTTTGAGGTAGGCCTCTGCTCTGCCGTCGTAACCGAAAAAACACAGTAACTTTGAAAAAGACGTTTTGAGAAAAACGCGGTCAAAGTTCAGTTGTTAAATATTTGTTTTCATGAACAAAGTAATCAATATAGATTATTTCTTTTGATCTTTAATGTTAAAAAATAGTTAGAGCTTCAATTCTGCATAAAAATATATATTAAATTATTTAATTAATTAAATTAGATATTGTGTTTTAAATTAGGAAAATAATTTGACAAATTTTTATATTTTAACCTATAACACCGTAACTGAGTGGTTACTGTGTTATAAGGTAAATTTTACCCATTACTGTGTTCTAACCATGTAAAATATATATTTTTTTTTAAATAAATAAAAAACTTCAGGCACCTTAAACACAGTAATTGAGATACTGTGATTAACTCGTATATTAATAAATTAACTTTTAACAAAATTTTACCTAAAACCACAGTATCTGAAGAAGCCGTGTTGTAACCAAACAAAAATATTTCTTAAATGCTTATAAGTACTAAAAAAGATGACAGAAAGTAATAGGTTACTGTATTTTAACTTAAAAAATTATACATACTGTGTTTTTTATTTAAAATATTCTGTTTTTTTTTAAATACTGTGTTTTATCTAAGGTATCTCGGTAACTATCTATCGGCAGATAAACCGAATAATTTGCCTTATAGTACTCCAACTCGTGATTTTAAAGAACCAAACTTGTATAAACACAGTAAATGAAGTTAATGTATTTTCATTTACGACGGCAGTGCTGGGCAGTAGTGTAAATGAATCAGTCGTTTGTTACGTCCTTTTGGCGATGTGACTTTAGGGCTACCGCATTAGAAATAATGTGGGTTACCGATGAAATACTGTAGCGCCGTGTGGTTCGTGTAGACAATTAAAGACCACGTTTACAGCGTGTATTAATGACAGTCTCAATCGAAGGCCCTAGGAGAAGAAAATATGGAGTAGTTTTTCGACATATTCTAGTTTATTTGAGACTGGTGAGGATGGACGTTGTTCCAACGTGTTTGCGTTTATAACGACGTACGTTCGTAAAAGTGATAGGACAGTTGTAGCTGACTCCGTTAATTGACGCAGGTGCTGATACCACGCGCGGCAAATTTGAATATCTTTCTAGCGGAGCAAGCGAATTATAACATGTGAAGACTCTACATCCTCAAGTCTATGCGACTCATCTCATAGTGAAAATCGACAAAGACTGTTAAAATATTCTCGGATAGCGTGTTTGCTCACAGCATCAGCGCCTAATAGTCGAAGAGGCAGCGACAAAAAAGTGCAAGAGATTTGTAAAAGCTGATACTTTCAGATCAGACAGTATTTTGGCCATATAATGCTGATGTAGAGTCAACAGGCCAGACTCTACGACACCTGGCGCTGGCGTACTGGAAAAGGTGTCATTTTAATTAATATTTAAAAGTGTTTTAGAAAAGCTGAAAATTTATCAGTAGACAGTGGATGCAATACAAAACTCCAAACAAATGGTCAGACTGCTTAACGTCAGTATTACTCAATCCATATAATAAAAATGAATTCCATTATATTGCGCGGCACATTAGACCGATGCGTAATAGTTGCCGAAAAATATGTACCAGCGTATTTGCAGTGAGTTAATTTTTGTGACATGTATGGAATAGTGCTGACGCCACGCGTTCTATCTTTAAGCAGTATGACCATTTGTTTCGATTTTTTTATAGCATCCACTATCTATTGATGAATTTTTAGCGTTTCCAGAACACTTTGGGGATACTAATTACTAGTACCTACGCCGTCGCTATGTGTGTCGGAATCTCGTCTGCTGACTCTACCCCGGCATCTATGGACAAAATACTGTCGGATTTTATTATTAGGCTACGCGGTGACAGGCGGATGGAGAAGCCCCGCCCACCACCCGGGCAGTTCTAACGACATGGGTCGTTTTATCTGCCCGGGATATCGTGCATCGACAACGCGTACCAGAAGGGTATTACGTGAGGGGTGGACGAACGGAGATATGAAGGAAGATTCTCCTGGTTTCTACTCCCTCCGGCACCCCTTGAACCGTTTATTTAATCAAAGAAATATCAACAATTCACCTACTATCTAATATTATAAAATATACAAGTTTTAGCTTGCGTACTAAATGTATAAACAGAGTAAAGAAAAAAATAAATAATTATAATTTAGTGGGGTGAATGGTAGGCGATGAGATGGTGAATAGCTACTGAGTGGTCCCGGGTTCCGGCTGCAAACGGCAGGGGTTCCGTCGGGGGCATCTACATCGGGAGAACCTGCAAGAAGGCACGCACCTACAGGTGCGGCTAGGTACGTCACAATACAAAATGGGCGACTTCGGTCGATGAAGCAGCCTCTGGACAGCACCGTTAAGAGGGGAGGCCCTCCCCCAAAGGAGGAGAGCCCCGCTGCCTCAAATCCTCCCAGTTTGACGCTCAGTGGTCCGCAAACTCCCGGAACGCTCGGTAGCAGACCTCGCAACTCACGAGATCTACTTGTGTTCTGCGGTCTGACGACCGGAGCCACACGGGCACCAGGGATCGTCGCTGAGTCCAAAGCCAAAAAGCTTGGCCCAGAACTCACCGTGATCCCCGATGAGTTGCGTGACTCGGTGGTCAAGCCGTAGAAAATAATTTTTGATCCGCTCGGACACCGATGGGAAGAAACTATCGGTGAGACGGCCCGTACCGCCGGCATCCCACCGTTCCTGCCTGCAGACGCGCAGGCAAGACTGTCGGATCTGAAAGTATCAGCTTTTAAAAAACTGTTGCTCTTTTTTGTCGCTGGCTCCCTAGCTATAACTGCGAGTCCGTGGTACATGCAATGCCGGGTTAAAAATGAAGAATTCTTCCAGAGAAATGTGAGATTGTCAAAACAGACAACGCAATCTCGCGGGCACAAATCTAGTGTGAAAAATGGCTCGGATGTGTGGCACGCGACCCGTCCGAGGAATATGATTTATAATGCATGGACTAATTATAGCCTGGATGATTGCATTTCTGGTGAAACAGGCACCCGCTGAATATGTCCCCTCTGGATTTATTGCTGGGCGAGCTGCCGCTGCCGTCGCAGGCGCGGCCCCAGAAGCAGCAATCGGTTTATGACTCATAAACGAAACTTCCTCACTCGAGATGTTTGAGTGCTTGCAATATACTGGAATTGTACTAGCATTTGAGGGTTATGTCTTGGCCTACTACATTAAGGCGAAACGCTATTCCAGCTCAGAATAAACGTGAAAAAAAAACAAACAACCGAAGATTATATTAAATTCCTTTTTATATACCTATTAACTAGATGACCCGGTGAACTTCGTACCACCTAAAATTGATTTGATCGTAACTCTTCATAAGCGTTTATTGATCCTAATCAACCTTCCAAATCCAATTCATTGAAATCTATAATATGACCGAATCATGTAAGGTTTGGGTTTCGTTTGGTAATTAAATGAAAGTCGTTTGTAATTAAAATAAAATCAGTGATTTTTCGACTTTTCCGACTTTTTCGACTATTTCGACTTTTATGCACTTTTCGATACTTCGGACTTTTTTTACTTTTTCGACTTTTTTGACTTTTCCGACTTTTTCGACTTTTCCGACTTTCTCGACGTTTTCGTCTTGATGACTTTTTCGACTTTTTTGACTTTTTTTACTTTTTCGAATTTTCGACTTTTTTAAATTTTACACAATCGCACGGAATGAATAACAGTTATGGATGGCGCAGCTGTCAAACAATAGGATCGCAGTGAACGCCATCTATTGAAAGTGACCCATTTCCCAAAATGACCAATTTCGATTTTTTCGATTTTCAGTTGTTTCTTTTAATGTTTCCTAAATATTTTTTTTGTAAACCACCCCTGAATCAATGCAAACAAAACAAAAATATAATAATTCAAATCGGTCTAGTCATTTTCGAGATCTTGCGAGACTAACGCACGACGATTCATTTTAATATATAAGAAGATTTAATAATTTTACAATAAACTTACAGATAGTAACTACATACAGTATTTCCAAAATCTATTAAAAAATATATATTAAACGAATTTATATTTATAAATTTAATTTATATTACATATGACAAGTTTACAACGCTTGCATGAACAATATGATTGAGATATTATAAGAACTGTAATAATAGGTATGTGGGGAAAATGGGGCACATAAAGCAAAAATCTAAAGGGGCTCCCTCACCGGGAGCATTTGTCTTTTTGAGCATTACATCAGTAAGGAAGGAGATCCGAGCATTACAGTGCGCAACCTGTAATGATACTATCCTACTAATATTATAAACGCGAAAGTTTGTATGTATGTATGGATGTTTGTTACCCTTTCACGCAATAACTACTAAATGGATTTTGATGAAACTTTACAATAATATAGCTTACACATCAGAATAACACATAGGCTATAATTTATAAAGATGTATGGTTTTCTATCATCATTATCACAATTTTCCATCACCACGCGGGTGAAACCGCTGGGCGCAGCTAGTAATATTATAAACGCGAAAGTTTGTAAGAATGTATGTATGGATGTTTGTTACTCTTTCACTCAAAAACTACTGAATGGATTTTGATGAAACTTTTCAATATTATAGCTTTCACATCAGGATAACGCATAGGCTATAATTTATAAAGATATATAGTTTTCTATCATCATTATCATAATTTTCCATCACCACGCGGGTGAAACCGCGGGGCGCAGCTAGTATTTAATATTTTAATACAACTTGTACCACCAATGCGCAATACTTGTAACTATAGTTGAGAAACGCCCATCTTTACTTGTAATCGCTGCTATGCTGAAAATCGAAAGCTGAAAATAAATGCTGAAATCAAATCCATGTTACAATACAGGCGAATGCTCAGTCAGAGAGGCACTACTGTTACATAATGCTCAAAATCGAATCTAAAATGTTAAGGCCCCTCTTCACAATGGCCGATGATGGCCGAGTACAAGACCACAAGATTGTGTAGAGAGCGTAATCGTCTTTGAGCGGTTATCATCGCTTGTAATCGTGAGTAATCGGTGAATTGTCGGTGTGCCGCAAAAGATCATCTAATCCAGTGGGTGAAGAATGTAAATGTCTCAATTCGTAGAAAAAATGTCATCTCTGGTAAGCGAGGGAGTTTCAGGTTACATGGATGGTAGAAATGACGTCGGGAGTGCGAATTGGGCGAAGGTCGAGAAACTGAACGTGTTTTAGCCAAAAAATAACGATCGTAATATGTAACAACTTGTTAGATTAATTAATCATAGTGTAATGGTAAGTAAAAAAGGACGTTACGTTCACTTAGCACTTAGACTCGTCAATCTATCTCGTAGTCTATCTGCCATATTATACCCTACGTTCATACGTTGTGTTGGCGACCCACCTGGAATCAGCTCGCGACCCACCAGTGGGTCGCGACCCATACTTTAGGAACCGCTGCTATAGGCTATTCGTGAACTCAGCTATCACCATCTTACGGTTTATCGTCAAGAACCGGGACATCCTTTATACATATCTTACGTACATTACATTATGATTTATTTCTAGAGGTAAACATACATCTCTACAATTGTGTATACCTATACGAGTAAAACCGTTCTAGTTATAAGATCAAAGCGAGTTGCCAGACGTGATCTTACGTATGAACGCGTTACGCCCTCCGGCGCTATATGCATGGTGGCAGGCCTTTCGTTTGGAGGGTCGCATTCCTGCCAAGGGAATGAATGCCTGGGCGCGATGGCTCGCTGACACTAAACGTTGGCGTGCTGTTTGGACGGCAGAATTTCTACACGGGATTTCGATATGCGGCCTCGCGTGACATTTGCTTCAGTAATAAATTGGATGCCCGAATCGTGCACATCACCCGCACATAAATAACAAAAACACCCACAGTCATATTCAAAAAGACGTATGGTATTTTATTTTATTTGAGACAAGAGGAACGGCAAAATCTCCAAAATACATTTAATAATATTAATAATAAACCGGTTTCGGGGGGTTTGTGGCCGATTGCGACGCGGAAACATTTTGCGACGCATAGCGTACTTTACGTGCAGATAATATTATTCCAAAAAGTTCTAAAAGGATTTTTATAAAAGCGATATCTTTATAAAGCTAAATAATTAGGCTTTCATAAAAATATATATATTTTGTATACATCCGATTAGGCATTTTGAAAAAAAATGGTTTTTATCCGAACTGAGATGGTGAGTCGATTTAGTTGCTCGCAAGTGTAGTTTAACACCCAAATCAATAGCGGTACTTACCGATCGACTAGTACGACTCGAATCCATGTTTTTATTCTATAGTCTATCCAAGAATAACTACGCTGTGAATCAAGACAAGTATCTCATGGGATGATAATGTACATATATAAAGTACTTGGAAATCTCAAACACATCACCTTTTGTCGCGTTTAAGGAGTGTTTTTGCATATTTCCTTGTCTTCTTCTGTGTGTTAACCGACTTTCTACCTTTAGTTATATTAATTATTTAAATTTAAGTCCTTTTAGTATCGGATTAAGAATACTTGTGGATATTTTAACCATTGGCCAGCAGTTATAATCCTTTTCGTCATAACCTTTTAGTACCTATAACCCTTGAAGCCGAATCTATTTTGGAGGTACGTCTCAGAGGAGTATATGTATAAATGACGTCCTGTAAGCTAAAATATACCTACTAATGTCCTATTTTTCGAAGGAAATTTTAGATTAGGATGTAACCTAATAATAAAATACAGTTATATCAACGAAAACTTTAATTACAGTTATATATTACAACAAAATAAAAGAAAATATATTTGTATTCAAACATAAAAAGCAACTTCTCAAACATCAACTGAAACATATTTATGAACCTATGTATTTTTTTATTGTATTTTTTTTAACAATAATTAATTATTCTTTAAGGCAGATATTAACACTACTTAGGCTTTTAATCACTGGCTCTAATTTTACAACAATTAAACTAACCTCAAGTTTGTACTGACTTTTAGCACTTACAGCAAACTAATTTCGACATTCTCTTTTTTTCTATAGGAGCAAAAAGCGCAGTATTTACGTAATCTTGGCTTATTTTCTCCTGCCTGAAGATTATTTCCCGAATCAGTAGGTTTTAATAGAATTCGGCTTATATTTTTGCTTAAAGATCTCTCCAAAGTCGAAGCTTCAAGCCTCGTCTCCATCCAAGGCCAAAACCGTGATATATTGATAACTGAAACGATATCAAAGTATAGATAAAATGTGCAAAAAAACTTGCGAAATAAATATACATAACATGTACTGAAAACTTACTAAATAAAAATCACATAAACATAGTTAAAATTTACACAGACCCAAAAGCATACATCTCGCAGGCGTGCAGTTTCTTAATAAGTCAAAAATGGCTGGACTTACCTTAGCGATACGGGCACCATCGGCAAGCTCCCGTCTGTCTTTGAGTTCGCTAAAAAGCACGAGGCGGTAATTTTACCCGTTAGAAAGAGATAGAGAAATTCCGGCAGCGTGTACGCCTCGCAGGCGTAGCTAAGGCTTTCAGGATTAAAGTAAATTTTACTTTTGGTAGATTTGACAAAATGTAATGCGACAAAAGTCGAGAGGGCATTAAAACTGCGGAAATAAAAATATAACACTAAGCAACAGCAAACACGCAACAATCCGGCCAAGCGATCGAAACATAAAAACATGAAAAGGAAATGGCGGCCGGTCACCCGACATACTTTTTTTTAAATGGCAGACTATGAGTTACAGTACGGAATTAACCTTTTTTTTAAATATTGGACACTTGTCGTTAGATGATGAGGTAGGCCGTTACAACAATGGGTAAAAGCTTTTATTAACACTGTCAAAATCATAAAATTAATCATTTAGGAGCATTTTACGAAAAATTAAATTGTATACGTTTTGTTAACCAGGAATGCTTAACCCCTTGAGTATGATACGACCAAATCTGGTTCTGAAACAATTATCCGTTGAGTATGATACGACCAGATCTGGTTCCGCGTTTTTTTCACTTCTTTGACGTTCTCATATTTATTCATAATTATCTAATTGTTTTACAAAATGATATTTCAATATTCTATATTCGAAATTTCAATGCAATCATTGTGCAGTTGTTCTTTTTATGATTGGTGTATTAGTTTCGTAGTTATAGTACTTTAAGGTCGATGTCGCCGAAAATCCTGCAAAAGAGACAGATGCATCCATGAAAATACCCATTTACTCCAAGGGTTAAGCATCACCTGTTAAAGCTGACTATCCACGGAATACATTTGATGCTTAAAAATTAGCTAACGCTTGAGAAATAGCGAAGACTAACGCGGTTGTTCGATATATTTTTTTATAAAAACAAATTTACCGTGTAAAGTTTGTAGCGCCTGATGTTTCGGCGATGTTGCAACCGTTATCCTAGGTAGACTGAATCGCGGTCAATCGTGATGCAATATTCTGCGGGTAGGCGGCAAGTCGCTTCTCAAGTCTCTTCTCTTCTCCCATTACTATCCCATTGATTTGTTTATAGTAATAGCCGTTCTATAGAAAGTCAAGATGTCAGGTTGTTAAAGTATGTTGCCATTAAGAGTCGGGAGGTCCTCAGGTCTTAGTTTTTCTCTCACTATTGTGAGGCACTCTATTTCAGGCCAATTCGTAATAATGGACTCGACCACAAAGCTCACCAATATTCTGTCTTGAACGATTTCGAAGTGACGATATTTAAGATGTGGCAATTGAGGCCTCAGATAGCCCATTTTCAATTGCATCAATTTCAGTGCTTATTATAATGTAGTTACTGCGCAGTGTGATTTTAAATCAAGGCTGGTTACATATTTGTCTAATTATATTTTCTGCATTATTTTACAATGGAATATGTACGGCATTTTAATTATCGCCATGGGTACTTTTACATGTGTTATTTGTTTGGTTTTGGCGATATACGTGTGTAATTGCGAATCAGAATTCACACAGTTTTTAAAAAATATGGAAGAAAATCAAATAATACAACCGCCAAAACTAGGTATCGGTCCAAATTCGCTAGAAATTAGATACACTGAAAACTGTGCTAGATCAAAAGCCAAAAATGCTACAATCTTCAACATTATTTATAGCACCAATGGTAGTAACCTTATTTTCGGCAATGCTACAGTTCTTGAAGAATCAGGTCCTTTGAAATTGTACATCAAGTTATACCATATCGCCGATAACAATCCTTCGCCGGCGTTTACTTTAAATTTGCCAGGTTTATGCGGCGAAGAGTTCATAAAGAAATTTGTAAGTACATATGCCAGTCTTTCAAATAATTGCACTGTTGCTAAAGGCACCTATAAAGTAGATCCTTTTAATGTGGATGAATTCGCACATGGATTATTTGGCGAAAAAAATTTCTATGGGCGATATGTGATCAAGATTTATGTATATACGAAACGAACGAAGGTATTTTGCTTGTTATTGGCCGCCGACACTGTTACCCAAAAAGCAAAACATTGTTATTGTTATAATTAAGTTTTGGAATTAAATTAAATTAATTTAAAATTTGTGTATTTTTTAAACTAAAATATATTGAAGCTCTTTGAATTTCCCGATTTTCAATTATCGCCTTTTCGAAGAGAGCCAATAAGTATTTGCGCAAGTATTTTCCATAAAGAAGTCGAATATATGGGTCTGGAAACGATACTAAATCATATCTAAACGACGATCTAACTACCGATACTCAATCTAACTAACGATACTATCTAACTAACGATACTAAATGATAAGAAGTGAGGGTGGTTGTTGACCTAATATCAGCTACTCTTGAAACGACGCATTGAACTGAAGACGGGCAAAAAACACCACGGTCCGCGATAAATTCGAACCGAAAAACCGCTTACATTAGGTAGAGGCCGCGCAAGCGATTTCGCAAACGAGAAATCCGGCTAAATCTGGTAGCCAGGGCTTGTGGTCGGCCTTCTGGTTTCCCTTCACGGAGTCTCGCGACAAGGCGTTGGCCTCTGAGTAGCTAGACGGCGGACTGTTTCGTACCTTAGGCTCTACGTTGGCTCCAGGTTCAAAGAACGATTACAAATTGTTATACCATCCTGGGGTAACGGGTTTGCTCGTTGTAAGTGACAACTCACAAATACAACTTCGAGCAGGCGACTATTGCGCCGCGCTAATATAAACCTGTATATAAACTGTACAGTTAAGTGGGAGCTAATGGGCCCAGTGTAGTGGGACCACTATGACCGATGTCTTATGGTCGGCCCAACTCTTGGATCAACATCTATACGGTAGCCTCCAAGTAGAAGGTTGAGCCCGGGTAGAACTCTTTCCCAGGGAATCGCTGTTCGGGCGCTCCTTGGCAGTTTGCGTATAGTTGGGCAGTGTCGACTACAACGGGTGAAGCCATCGTCGCAGGCTGGTTTAATGACATGTGATTCTTTTGTTCAGCTGTGGGATAAGCGTAGAAAACAATGACCGTCCACTATCTAGTTCCGCCAACTAGCCCGCAAGAGACCAACCCTTACCTCCCGGCACCTGGTAATTAACGCAGCGGGCAGACCAAGCACCCTCGCTGCAAGTTATGGCTGTTGCAACATCAATAATTCTCTACGCTCATCCCTCGGCTGATATAACGATCACATGTCGTTGTACCAACATGGGGTGACGGGTTCGCCCGCTTTATTTGACACGGCCCCACTGTACATTTAAGTATGAATTTACTAGATATTAATGAGGTTGATAGAGTAAACGAGTGTAGTGTAAAGCTGGTCTCAGGATGAATGTCACCAAACTAAGTCTATGGTCTTTTTCTATAATCGCGATATCCAACCTAACTGTGGCAGGCCAAAAACTAGAACAAGTTTATAAATATAAATATCTTGGCATCTTACATAAATATCTTGGCTTACACAAAACTGGGACAGTGAAGTGGAGATCAAGACTCGGATCGAAATTGCATGCAGCGCTTTTGGAAAAATGAAAAAGGTCCTTTGCAATCGAAGCCTGAATATCCTACTTCGAATACTGTTAAATCTGGCTTATACTTCTATACGGATGTGAGGCCTGAACTATTAAGGAAGATCTCAGGAAACAAATAGAAGCATTCAAGATGTGGGCATACATATGCATGATGTCAATATCTTGGACCCAGAAAGTCACCAATGAGGAAGTTCTACGGTGTGTCGGCCACAAACGCAAGCTTTTGCAAACCATCAAACAGCCCAAAGCTACATACCTGGGTCACGTGCTCAAGCACGATAGGTACAAACTCCTGTAACTCATTGTGATAGAAAGAGTTGCAGTGGAGAGGAGATATAGCCGAAGACGGAAATGTTGGTTACGGAACTTCCGAGAATAGACAGTGATTACAAGTGTCGCTAAATTGTTTTGCCTGGCGATGGACAAAAAGAAGTATGCGGAGCTGGGTGATGACCTTCACTAGTTGTAGAGGCACCCTAAGAAGAAAAAATGAGATTGATGTCGCCACATGATAAATAAAATTAAAGACCCGTTTGTAATATTCGATATTTGTTACAGCTTTATGTAGTGTGGAGACTACGCCACATGTTACGTCTTTTGTCCCGCCAGAAAACAATTCAAATTTCCGCCCCTGCAGTGTCACCACTGCGTAGAATAATTGGAGTCGGATTAATTGTCATGTACTTTTATGAATGGAACATCGTGTAACCGCGAGCTAGTACGAACGAGCTCGCCCGCCCTTCAGTACTAAATAAATTGTCAACTGAACAACATCAATTGTGTTTGATTCTCGCGTCGCGCTGCCGCATCCGGTGAAGCCGCAATTAAAACCACCGTTACGAATTTGTTCATTCTCCACAACCGCACAAAAGTGCGAGTTAAATGGATCCTAATCATCCCCCACAGGCCACGGAAAGTATGTAGTGTGTTATGAAAGCTGTTGATGTTAAAAAAAGTTATTAAACGGTTGCTCGAGTAAAGTTCGCGTCTCTAATGTGGTGTAACTAAGAGCCGTAAATTATGAGAATATTAATTCAGTTTCCTCGCATGAGGATCGCGGCAAGAATGCGAAACTCCCGCTAAATTCGCCTTCCTTTGTCGGCGGCGTCTCGTAAATCTAATTACATTAGTTCTGTTTTAGTCATCCATCCTACCTTGAATAGTTTTGTCCCGCACCGCGGCACACACTTAACCAGTCAATACTAGACCGAGTTCCTAGGACCTTGTACTACTCCTATATACAATATTCATTAAACATTAAACATAATAAATAAATAGTCAAATTTATTTTTCATTTTTTTATTTATTTATTTAAATCTATAATAAAAATTTACAATGTTGACATAAATAACACAGTGTAAAAAAGAGAAAATACTTCGTCATTGTTTGCGAAGCAAAGAAAATACAGACTTGATGGATTTTATCAGCTCCACTAGACTACAGTCTGTTCTGGAATGATATCACTCTTACATTTGTTTCATAGTACACATTTTTATAAATTTTCGGTAAAAATAATAAACATTTTTAGCAACATAATTAAGAAAATTAGGTAAGAAATAGTCAATTAGTCTTCTTTCATTTATCCAAAATTGCATTTTATTTATTTATTTATCGAAAAAAATATATAGAAATTATTTTTACACAACGATTTTGAGTCACTTCTAACTAGGCAGTGCCAGTTCCAAGGAAAACGCCAATTTTATATAATATTATTTTTTTTAAAAGAAAGAAAAAAATAGTTTTATGAATAATATGATGAGATGAGAAATTGTTATAATAAATTTAAAAATATGGTAATAAAGAAATGCACAAAATAATAATTAAAAATCTAAATAATCATTTAATAATAAAAGTATGTAGTGGAAAGCTATTATAAAATTAATCCAAATGCAAAATATTATTTTATAAAAATAAAAGATGAGTTCACTCTTGTTTACATATAGGTAATTATATTATCACTTCCGCGCTCATCTTCCAAGAAGTCCTGTCAACCAAGAAGTCGCCGTCGTCGGATCACGATGAGGAGGACATCATCATCATCATATATTGTTAGAAATGTGAATAGTGTGTGTGTGTTGATGAGAATACATTCAGTTTCCGTTGCTCCTTTACTAATTAACCACTGCATGAGATTTTTTTTAAGAACCATCTGTGTCAGTCTTGAAGTATCGATGTATTTTTCTAAAATATTCAATAATTTTGGAGCAAGTTAATGGTAATGGTGTTGTCTAAACGACGTAAATCTCCTGGGCACTGTATGATGTGGTATCTGCGCCGATCTTGTATTCTTAGCAGGGAACATTGAGATATATATATAATAGAGAAGACGCCAGTCATCACTACGGCGTTCCGTTCAACTGCGGCGATTGCGCCGCACATCTCTCAGTTGCTTGCTAGCTCTGGGGCGCTTAAAACACAATAATCAAAATATATATGTAACAAATAGGTAATATATATTTTTTAATTCAAAGAAAACAATAGCAGAAACTAATGTAACGAATAATCAGTAAAAATAATACTAAGAATAACCAAAATCAGATTAAATAAAAAATAAATACCTAATAATCACATAATATAAAACGGCAATAATAATTATAATAAATAATCAAACATTATCAACGAGGATTACCTCGTATGCTCAATATAAGAATAATAGAGGTAGGTATCCTAGAGATATAATATTATTTTTCATAATAAATATGTACCTATATTCGAGGTTGTCTACCTTATAAATAGCATGTGTGATGAGGCATTGGTTAACTCTATATTCCAATATTTTTGGTTCTTAATCTCGTATTGTATTCGGAAGGTTATTTAAGAGTTTGAAGTTCAAATAAACAAACATTTTTTGTATCATAGTCAAACGGACGGCTATGTTGGATTTGCTACGATTGTCTTTTGTTTTTGTTATTTTTAGCATCCACTAAACAACTGAGAATATACTCTGAGGCTATGGTTAAAACTTTGTATTTGTTGAATTGTATCGTGCAAAATAATAATAATAAAACTCTTTATTTCGATAAAAATGGTAAGCTTATTGCTACACGGTAATGTCTATCTGATAACAGTTTATAGTAAGTAAAAGTTTTGCGTTTCCTAGACAAAATAAAAATAAAAACGATAAAATAGGCAGAAAACTAAAAAAATATGATTAAAATTGAAGGAAAACAAGTTCTTTAAACTAAATCAGAGGAAACAAATCACAGATGCAGAGGAATGGAAAGAAACGAAGGAAGAAAAAGGTATCTAAAAGGATCGGGAGAAGGAGGGTTGGTTATGTTAATGGTTTCAGGTTTATATACTCCTTGAGCCTGGCCTGTAACGTAGTGATACTGGGGGCTGTTCTGAAATTAAGCATTTTAGAGTCGAGCGGCTTCCTCGGAGGAGGAATACGAGAAAAAGTCGCTGCTGTTTCCAAATATGGATAACAGATTATTGCCCTTTGATCTCAGGGTACGGCCGTCCGCCGATAGAGCAGTGAACCTATCGGTAAAATAAAGCGGCACGTTATTTTCGAGGATTCTATATAACAGGCAGAGAGTTCTAACCTGTCTCGTCTCCCTGGTGTTAAGCTAGTGCAGTTTTTTTCGATATTTATTGATATGGTCAAATTTTTTGAGGCCATAAATAAAGCGGATACAGTCGTTCTGTAACCTTTCCACCTTGATGGTCAGCTTTTCTGACAGATCGAGGAAGGCAGCGTTGCCGTAAAGGAGTGAAAGAAGCAAATATTGGCAGATTGTGTCTTTTATTTTCTCTGAGAGAAAATTTTGTAGCCTCTTCTGTGAATGACGTCTGCTAAAGATCTTTCCCCTCATCTCTATAATATGGTGCTTCCAAGACAGATTCTGGTCAAATTTGTCACCAAATTTTTCACCTGCTTGCTATAAAGAATCTTCTCTGTGTCAATGCATATTGTCGATTTAGATTGCACTTCGATCTTCGAAGTGTAGAAACTACTGCCGATGACGATCGTTTGTGTTTTAGAGGGTTTTAGGAGCAATCCGGGGCATTTAAACCATCGCAATGTTGTACACAGGTCAGTGTCAATTGCAGCGATTGCTGTTTTAATATCATTTGGCTTAAAAAGTGATTAGAACTGGACGTCGTCGGCGTAAATGCGATATTTTGCATCAAGTAAATCTGACACTACCTTGTTGTACACCGGCGACTTGTTGTAGAATAATGAAGATTTGGTCATTATTACCCTTCACACACTAGTGCCAACCTTTAAAAAAATACGTGAACTAGTTGACGACAGAGAAAGAAGAAATATGTGATTCTAATCGGACAAGGAGCATGTCATAATCTGCAGAATGAAAGGAGCTATTTAACCCGTTGAGTATGAGTCAACCAAATCTGGTCGCGAAACAATTATCCGTTGAGTACGAGTCGACCAAATCTGGTCGCGCGTTTTTATCACTTCTTTGACGTTCTCATATTTATTCATAATTATCTAATTGTTTTACAAAATGATATTTCAATATTCTATATTCTAAATTTCAATGCAATCATTGTGCAGTTGTTCTTTTTATGATTCGTGTAGTAGTTTCGTAGTTATAGTACTTTAAGTAGATGTCGCCGAAAATCCTGCAAAAGAGACAGATGCATCCATGAAAATACCCATTTACTCGAAGGGTTAAATCTAAAAGACCGAGTAGAGTTAGTAGACGTACATTTATTTATTTAAGAATTGAATAGAATTAAGAATTGAATTTAAGAATTGAACTCAAGGATTGAATTGCTTTAAAAACATTGATTTTGCTTACAAAAATAACAGGAACCGAGTGGCCAAACCTTAACCTTATGGTTATTTGATTCTCTCACTCTACTGGGGCTAGCTCGTTCTAGTGTGGACATGTCTCTAATGATACAATAAATTATGACAAAGTTTTAGAAAATGCTCATAAAACTAAATTGCCCTAAAATTTGATAATCCAAAAAAAGAAAAAGAAACGCAGTTTTATTATAAAATTGGCATTAAATAGACCATATCATTAAGGTGACATGATAGGTACATGGGAACGACCAAATCTAAAGAATTTTTGTTTTATGTTTTTTTTTGAAAATAGAAGAATTAATTTGAAAAAGCTTCGAAGCGAATCCCTCGATAAGGAACCAACTTACAATTTGGACTCAAAAACTTGTCCATTGCCTTAGATGCGCCTTTCAAGCGCGATTACTCCTATAATGTAAGCGGTGAGTGTAATTTATTTTAATTTCATTATATTGACTGGTTAATTCACTAGAGTCGCGCTTAGCCTCATTTTTTATTTAGGCCCTAAATTAACCCCTCCTATCGCGGGGTAAAAATTTAGTCGTCACTTCTGCCCGGGACAGTTTTGCGCGTGAAGTCGATGGCCTTGAGAAAAACGACCATAACTTTTAAACTACTATACGGATCGTAAAAAGAATAACTGTAAAATGATCGCATTGAAATTTGAAATTTATAATATTATAACCTTATCTCGTCAAACAATTAAGATAATAATGAATAAATATTTAAAAAGTTGGCATTTTACGCAGCGCGGGGCGCCCTAACCAATATTGGTTAGATACAATTTTAGCATTTGTAAGTGTCTAACCAAAAATGGTTAACTCAAATAGGAAGGGTTAATTACAAATAATTAAAACGTGAGAGCGCTTTGATAGTTAACTAAATTGCCTAACCATTTACACCCTTATATTATCTCTGCGCAAAGATAGATATTCTGTGCTGGCGCTTCGATAAAAAGTTTAGTATGCGCCCGGTCGCCGGCGTGAGAGGACGTGTATTTTATTTATTTATTTATTTATTTATTTAGTAGTAACACATCTAGTAAAAAGTTAATGTCATATTTGATTAAGATGTTAGCAAGAAATTGATGCGACATTATTTTATGATTGACACAGTCGCCTAACTAGGCCTAGGCCTGTTCTAAGGCAGACTTTTAATGATGATATAAAGTGTGCACTGTCAACTTAATCTATAGTTAGTACTTATTTTTAAAAGTACAGATATTTACGCATATACAAATATGGATAGCTACTTATATACATCTATAGATAAAATATATATCCATATATGCACACATACACATACATATATTTATACGAAAATAATAATAAAACCAAAATAAATAAAATAAAAACTAAAATAATATACATATTATATAAATATGTGCCTGACGCTTCGTCAGCGCTGGATTTTTATTAATCAAACCCTTCAAAATTGTCCCCGCGTATTTCTCCGCGTGTCAGCACATTTCGGATATATTTCTGAGGTCTTATGTCACCTTAACATGGCATTCATAACAAGTATTTTGCTGGACTTTTACAGTCCTATTTATAAAGTTTTCCTAAATGCATCTCAGCCACGGCCGAGCCAAATCATTATTTATAAACAATACCTAACGTTACGACATCGGCTAGACGTTTCCGATTTCAAACGTCAGTTTAAACACCGAATTCGGCTCGTCTAGATAATTTAGTGCACTTTGCTTTAACGCTGATTGTTAAACCTTCAGTACTACCCACGAGTCATTTTGACCCGGACCAATCTGTTTCCTTAAGTTGACGATACACTTAAATTTATCTTGACTCCCCGTATTTTCTCTACTGCTATGGAAATACTTTTATTATAAGCGAAAATTTTATCATTCACTAGGCCTTACTACTAATTCAGATGGCTAAAACTGCATTTTTCTTTGTCATCATGTAATTCCCTGTAAATTTAGTATTTTTACGGCATGACGTCCGAATTACATCACTTAGCAGGTGTGCTACTTTGTAGCGCATATCCCGCTGCATTGATAATAAACTACAATATCTACATATGTTTTAAATAATTACATATCTTGTAAAGTATTAATTAATTGTAATTACATATCCACTAATAAAGACGCAAAAACTGTTGTTACGGATTATTTATAGGAAACCTAATGACTACCCGTCAGAGCGTCTTTTCAACGTGGCGAAAGTTCTGGACGTCAAGCAATTGTTTATTAAATATGTGATAATATTTTTTCATAAACACAAAGATAGACATGATCAAAGTCAGCAAAACTGCAATACTCGGAGTTCACGGAAACAAAATTTCCTTATTCCTCGAGTACAAACAACATTTGCGCAACGACAATCTTTTTTCATTGGTCCCAAATTATATAATGGCATAGAGGAAAAATGGAAACACTTAAAGAACAATCAAGAGTTTAAAGACAATATTAATAAATGGCTATTTGAATTAGGAAGGTTTAAATCTGAAAACTTGGTTTGTAAAGCGTATGTATAACGGTTAATTTAAAAATATTATTGTATATTTATATAAATTATTATGTATATATTAATAGTATATCATATCATATTTTTATTTATTTTATTTCATATTTTTTAGCAGTGATTTTATAATTGTATTTATATATTTTATAAAATTATAAATATGTTTATACCATATATCATTTATCATTTATTGATATCGTATTTACGTATATGTGTATTTGCCATATTGTATTACCTACAATGTATTATTCGTACAAATTTAGTGTTTGGATTTGTATTATAATGTTATTTATTTATAATTATATATTATTCAATCTTAAAATAATAATTAAAAAAAAAACAATTAAGTACATTCATTTATTGTAAAAATAAAAAGTTTTTTCAAGTTAATTAGGTTAATTGTTACATAAGTTGTATTACTTATTTTAATTACTCTGACCCGCCTAGATACGGGACAGTTTAGTCCTAGTTAGGTGGGCAATGAGCATTAGCTGCATTTCGGTGTTCAATTTTTCCGAGTTATTTATAACATTGATAACAATGGGGCTAAATGTACAAAAATAAAATGAATAAAGTATTAAAAAAAAAAAAAAAAAAAAAAAAAAAAGTCCTTCGATACGCATACTATTTACTTCACGTAATAATATTAAGGAGTCGGAGTTGATTGGTACACAAAAAATCAAACGCATAAATTTTATAGAATAATAGTTGACATATTTATTTTTTAGCTTATGCCTGCCATAACCACTCAAGTCAATAAAACCAAGAACAAAAAACAGAAAGATTAAAAAATATGAAGAACTTCACTGCGCAATAAACACTTTCACTAACGTTGAACGCCAATGGCTAAGATGCAATCACGTGAAGCGTCGTCTTGCACGTTAAGACACGTTTTAGTGTTGCCGCGCCTAGTATAACGTTTCCGGTTATTAGTATATCGATGGTATACCAATTTGCCCCTTGTACGGATCTTCCCCGCCTCCCCTAGACATAATGTTTTTCTCGATACAATAATATTTTCACGCATAATCGAAACCTGAAAGTTTATTTCTTAATTTTGGCTGTTTTTGCGTAGTTAATCTCATCATCAAGCCTGTTATTAATGCAGTTTATGCTTGGTCAAGATCGTAACCTTCAATTCAATATTAACAGATGTTCAGCGATGTCATTATATACGGGATCGCCTGCTCATTTAATGTATGATTACTCCGTCGCTGAGTGTATGATTCCAGGGTAACTAAAGTTGAGGACTTAGGAGTCCTTTCGAACATCATATTAGTCAACTAACTTTATTATCTTTCAAAATTGTAAGGTTTGTGATACGTCAATACACGCACTTCAATAATATTCAAGTTATGCGCACGTTGTATAACTTGATTGATAGAAGTCGCATGGAAATGAATCTTATCTATAATCTTAGGCCGCAAATATAAAGAAATATTTATTGGGATGTTTGTACTCTAAAAAGTGAAGATATCAGCTATTTCTTTATCCGAATCATTTTATCACAGACTAGGTAACCCGACAGACGTTGACCTGTTCAAATTTCAATAAATATGTTTGTGATCGTTTTGTGAATTTGCGAAAGGCTATTGGAATGTCTAAACAAAGTAAAAATTATTTTGTGACACCCCAAAACTTTCCTGGCACTCACACAACCACCCCTCCTCCCCTGCCAAACCCCTCAACAACCCTCCCCTTCCTCCACTCCCCAATCTCCCATTCGTAAACTCCACGCCTCCCCTAACAGCATTTGTTGGACAGATAGCAAAACGACACAAAAGTAGAAAAATGTAATTTTATTTTAATTTAGGCTGGAATGCGTTTTTCCGATATTTTCTCAAGATTCGATTGAAATATTTCTATCCCGAGAGCATGGAGATTAAAACAAAAAAAAACAATCATATATGTCGTACGTATTAAAAAAAAAAGAATTAAGGATATCCATCGTTCGAATCGTGAGTAGAAAAAAAGCACTTTCGGTTTTTCCCAAATTTTCCAATTTTTCAGGCAATTTTTCCAAATCTCCTTTTCGTTAGGACCTTATTTGTACTACGAACATTAAAAAAGAAATCGGTTCAGCCGTTCAACCTACATAATATGCGGTAACCAACGAACAGTATTGTATTTTTATTTATATATATTTTATGGTTGGCTATAATTCCCTTGGCCTTAAAAAGAAAAATGCTGACCATATCCTATATATTTAATCTGATTCTAAGCAAAACTGATAAACCTACCTTGATAGCTTACGTAGCTGAAGAAGCTATAGTCTAATTCAAATTCAATATATTTTTTAAAATCCAAATATATACATTTATTTGAGATACAGAGCCATCCTATAACCAGGCTTCTCCTGTATTAAAAAAGGTTTAATGCATGTGTATGTAGAGTGATTTGCGTATGTGTTTAGTTGTGGTGTGTATGTTGTCTGGCGAATAACTGCTTGTACCGGTAGGCTCAGACACCATGCAGACGGTTTTGTCAGGATAAAATTGACCAACTTGGGTTGAGAGGCAGCCGAGCTAGATGAAATTTCTTCTTCTCAGTCGTTCCCTCATTACTGAGGATCGTGGCCACTAGACAACAGTTTGCCTACGAGGCTCCACCACTTCGACCTGTCTTCTGGATGACGGGTCGCAGATTGTATTGACCCTTTTGTAACTTCTTTGATGAGGTCGTTCCATCTGGCCTGTGATCTGCCTCTGCTTCTTCTTCCGTCCATTTGACCCCGGAAAGCATTTTCTCCAGATTCTCTGGGTTTCTCCTGGCAACATGACCGAAGAACTGGAGGACCCTTTTCATGCATACGGTGGAGAGCCTCACTTGGATGCCGAGTTCTTCCAGGACAGATTTGTTGGTGCGGCGTGCTGTCCATGGGATTCCTAGCATTTTACGCCATCACCACATCTCCAGTGCATCGATTTTGGTGCATATCCGAGCCTTCAGGGTTCATGTCTCCGATGCATAGAGAAAGATCGAGAAAACCAGAGCTCGAATCAGTCTGACCTTAGTCCGCTTACTTATACTACGATTCTTCCACAGCCTTTCTAGCTTGCTCATGGCCGATTTTGCCACCTGGCTTCTGTGTGAGACCTCCTTTACGCAGTTTCCGTCGTTGCATATCATGGAGCATATACAAAGTCTTTCACAGCTTGAAGGTCTTTCAGCTCGTTGGTGCGTTGCAAGGTTCCAGCCCGGTCCACAAACATGAGTTTGGTCTTGCTGCGGTTCATGTGCAGTCCATACTCCTTGCTTTCCATCTCCACCCTGCGTAATAGGGTCGCCAACCCATTTTCATCGGGACCTATGATGGTCGTGAAAGTTAGGAGACGTTTATAAATAAAAATTATATGCACTGTGTACAAAAGATAGGTAGTGCTTAACTAGGATAAAGCTAGTATGTGTCCCCAGCAAATCCAACAAATAAGCCTGTAATGCTGACTGATATATGTATATCGAAATAAAAAAATTAAAAAATTACAAGGGTATAATAGGGTCCGCTCGGCTGTTTACGGAATGACAGCACCAGCAGTCTTGTAGTACCCCCATCAAATCCAATAAATAAGACTGTCATATTGATATAATTCTAAATTTATAAAAACTAAAAATGACAAGGGTCTAATAGGTCCGCTCGGCTGCTTACGGGTTAATAGCACCAGCAGTCTGATAGTACTTTCACCGTTATATTAAGGTCGCATCTCATCCGTGCCGCGAGTTGGCTCTATTTTCCCGAGAACTAGAATCTGCAAGCTCCTGAATAATCTCGATTTAGACTTCTAGTATCAGCCACGTGTAGAGGTTGTATTTATTTATTTATTTATATATTCGCTTATTTCTAATCAAAGTTAAAGAAAAATATTGCATCGATTAGTAAAATTTATGAATAATTATAATACGGTAATATCTTACAACTAACCCTACTATGAAATAGTTATATGTATATGTGTGTGTAACATGTATGTAAGTGAGCGTCTTGTTATTGCATTCAATCGACAACTAGAGTTGTCAACTAAAACGGGCGAACCCGTCACCTCAGGAAGTTTTAACGAAATGTTATTTCTATCTCCAGTGAAGTGAACGCAGAAGATTTAGGACAAAACCGTCCACCGTCAAGCTGCGCCACATGCTCGTAAGAGGGTAACGCCTTATCTCGGGTCAACACCCATCCGGCGGCCACCACGCATGAAGTGCGAGCCCGTGTAGAACTCTGGCTTTAGGGCTTGTTTCCCCTAGCAACCAACCTTCTGGCGCTCCTGGACGGTCTGCGCACCGTGCGGCGTAAGCCAATCGATTGTGCACTCTTCAGAGGTCAGAGGTCAAGAGTCAGAGGTCATTCTAAGAGTGACTGACATCGAGTCAACATCGCTGCCTAGGAAATCGTGTGTCGTTCCCTAACTCCTCCAGTTATTTGTCGGACTTCTACAGTCAATTGGTTGTCGGTTGGCTGGAAACCGTAAGTTGAGCCAACCCTAGAGAACGACAATGGGTGTAATTGGCCAAACTGCACGAGAAGGCTACCCTACCAAAAATACCGCAGTAGGGCGGTGTCGACTACAGCGGACGAACCTGTGACCCCAGGCTGGTATAACGATATTAATCGTTCTTTCAGCCGTGGGATGAGCGTAGAAGACTTGGGGACAAGACAATCTACTGTCTAGTTCACCAGCAACCCGTTAGAGACCGACGCCTTAGGGTGAGGCACTGGGAAAGGTACCCAGCGGGCAGCTTCACCCCCTTACTACCAGATTTAGCGAAATACCTCCGTCCTCCCGACTGGTTACGGGACCAAAGTTGCTTACATGACCTCTACCTTTTGTATTACAGCGGTAATTCAGTTTGAATTTATCGCGGACATGGGCGTTCTTTGCCCGTAGTGCCATACGGGATCGAGTGGCCCAAGGTCATTTCGAGAGTGGCATGACAACAAGTGAACATTCAGCCCCGCTGAATATAAGCCCCGCTGAATTCAGCCCCGCTGAAAACAGTATATTTCCATAGTCTCCAGACCCCTTCAGTAATTAGTCAGAATGCACAACCGATTGGCTTCGCCGACCGGTGCGCAAGCCGTCCAGCGGCACCGGGATGCAATCCCGCCGGGAGAAACCGGTCCACCAGCTCTGAGGCCTGAGACTCGGAAGTCTTACCAGGGGTAGCCTTCCACTCGAGAAGGCTTCTGAATAGGAGCTGAATCGTGAGTTGAACCGATCCGAGAACAAAATGGATCTTGTGGCCCAAGCTACACGAAATCCTTCACCACCATCAAAAATACCGCACTAGGTAATATTAACAACAAAGACTGAAAGAATAAGAATATACTGTGAAAGGTTATGTAGAGCGGCTTCCTCACTTCAACCTAATAGACTTAAAAACACGTAGGACTATAACTGATATAACGTGTCTCCATAAGCTTTTGCACAATCGACTAGACAGCCCAGCTAGTCTAGAAAAAGTTCAATTTCGTGTGCCACCGCGACTAACGAGGAGCTCTCAAACATTTTCGGTTGTCGCTTGCAATAACAACATCGGGTCGAATAGACCTCTTACCAGAATGTGTCGCGGTTTTGATAAATCGTGTAAAGGATTAGATGTATTTTATGATTCCATAAATATAATAAAAGATTCGATCATACCTAGCCTATCTCCTACTTTTTAATATTTCTCTAAATGCCATCCTAATATACTGTATTATATGATTATTGTTCGATATTGTTATGGATAAATTCGAATTATTTTTCATATTATTTTGCATAATTCAATTATCGATTGGTGAGAGCTGTCAACTCACAAAAACCTGAGAGTTGGCAACATCGCCCGCTTTCGAACGGGCGCCGAGTCAGTCTGTCATTTCGAACGGTAGCAACGATTTTCGACCTCGTTCACGGCCTCGCCGACTCAGACAAAAACCTCGTTTGTTGTCTCGGAATCGCGGACTCGGATTCGTTGTAAAGGCACAGCGATCCTACGGGAGTGTTACGACTGCACCCCACAGGAAACAGCGCGTCGCACACGACATACACTTGGATCAGTGCACGCGTCGTGCCGGAAACGCCGCACGAATCCCTCGATCGTGCCGTGCGCGCTACGCAGAAGCGGAATCAGCAGCGCGCATCCCACTGCTGCAGCTACACGATCGACAAGGTACGTGAGTTTTGATTAGCGATCGCCATATCGATAATTCACCTCTCAATACTCATCATAAGTTTTCAAACGCTTCCACTGTCAACTAAACTTTGCACAAGCAACCAAATGATCCACCAGTAACCCACTTGATATCCCCGTCAGACCGTTTAATTACGAGGCGGGATATCGCACAATTATTATATTATAACATACTATTGTATTATATCATATTATATATAATAAATATTATTATCCAATTACTCATACTTCTATTTTGCTCTATCCAAATAACTTTATTAACAACTTATTTAATTATTTCTTTTCTTACCCTTGTATTATTATTAGCTTTATTATATTTTTTTCTACTATCAACGTGTTCATGTTATTTTTATGTTAATGTGTAAAGCAAGCATTGGATACTATTCATAGGATAGTAATTTTGTTTTGTATATGTTTGCAAGATACTAGTATCATATATTTACTATCTGTAAGTTTGCTATAAAATAAAATAAAAAAAAATAATATATAGCATCAAAATCGTGAAAATGCTTACGCCTTGCTGCGTCAGGCATCGCTGCGCCAAGAGTCACTGTACTCGTACAGATTAAGTTGCTTGATGCTATACAATTGCATAATGATGCCTGTTCTAATATCCATATACTTAAATATAATATCTCTATGAGGACATTGCATTAGTATGAATTTAAAAACGTTTATAATTTCGCGAAAAGTAAAATTTAAGTAATATTTTTTTTTAAATGTAAGTGCTTAGTGATATAACTGGCAGGTCTGTAGAACGAAACCACAAATTCTCGGGATTATAAAATGTTTAAAAGTTGAAACACTTTGCAGCACTTAGCAGCGAAAAAAGCCAAACGACGTAAGCAAAACGAAGATAAATTAGGCAAAGTACAGTGACATGAAAAATAAACGGTCCAACACCATTCAGACTAACGATTTTTACAAGCTTTTAAATAATTTATCTTACAATGTTTGTTTGTTTAGTTCAAATCTTGCAAGCTAAATTAGAACCACTTCCTCGTATCCTAAGAAGTTGAAATTTTATATTTTGGTTCAGTTCCTGATTGTACTTCCAGGATTGGCTTCCGACGAGGAGACTCCACCACCGTCAATAGCACAGACACAAATTTTGTATACGCATTAACTATAATAGCGCGTTCTAAGTTTTACCATGCCATGGCTGCTGCACCCAGGCTTAGCTCCCGACGAGGGGACTCCTCAACGGTCAATAGCACAGACACGAAACGTTGTATACGCATTTAATTATAATAGTCCGTTCTAAGTTTTATCGTGACAGGGCTGCTGCACCCAGGGTTAATTCATGCAGGGTCATAATTCATGCTTTTATTGTATATTCTGAATAAATAAATTGAATACTGAATACTGAATACTGGTTGGCTTACAACAAGGGGACTCCTCAACGGTCAACAGCACTGACACGATTTTTTTAACACGCCTTTAATTATGACAGACCGTTCTATTACTTTTTACAATGACATGACTGCTGTACCTGGGATTGGCTTCCAACAAGGGGTCAACGACTCCTCAACGGTCAACGGCACAGACACGATTTTTTTGACACGAGTTCAATTATGACAGCACGTTCTACGTTTACTATGACATGACTGCTGTGCGTTGCGGTCGCGTCGCACCGACCGCACCGACCGCTCTGTCCAGAATATTAATCGCATATGTTTAATCGTCAATCGTGACTAACGATTGAAATAATCAATTAGCCGTTAGTCGCCGATTGACGATTAAACGAATCAATCGTCTGTATATAATATATAATACAGTATGTAATACGTAAATAACGTAATAAATCGTCAATCGTCAGTCGACTAAATTTTGCCCAATACTGCGCGTCTTATCATAAAAGTTTGTTTGTTTGTTTGTTTATACTCTTTATTGTAAAAATGTCACAATGGGCGGGTTTATTGTCATATGACAATCTCTTACAACCAACCCTACTATGACGTGTTATATGTATATGTGCGTGTAACATGTCTGTAAGTGTGTGTCTTGTTATTGCATTCGATCGACAGAATTGAAAATGCAATTCCGTTAATTTGATCCCAACGGAAAATGGTGACCCAGTCGGGAATCGATCCCGGGACCTTACAATGTAAGGTCAGGCGACCTAACCACTATGCCACCGGGCCGTGGTTAGGTCGCCGAAAAGTGTAGAGTTTCGTCATTATTTTAGTCAGGAAGGTCGTATTTAAGGAATCCATACCATGTTTTACTTTAATGGCCCACTAACCAGCGAGGATGGTGTGAGAGTTGCTACCCTTTACTAGACTCCAATTGATTGTGAGCGAAGGGTGGATCTCATCGTGAAGTTTTCTCCGTGAATGAAAGTCGTGGATGTCGAAGTAGAAGTATTTAATCAGAAGGTTGAGGTGAGTCACCAGTTCTTAACGCCTTGATTGTTATTTCGCCGTAGTGTATTAGTGTGCGCGCGAGGTGAAGCCGTAGTAGTGTGTCCGAAGTGTGTAGTCGAGGAGCGAGGCTTGACGATCGGTATCGCGGGTAATGCAGGTACTGCTTGATAATGAAGCGTAGTCGCGGTAACTATCCGCCAAGGAAATGATATATAGCCGTGTACTTGTCCACCAAGGGAATGATGTGTAGAGCGCGGTAACTATCCGCCAAGGGAATGATATCGATTGATTGAAATGTACTACGTTTTATACCGTGAGCTGTGATGTAGCTATGAGTGGGGTGCGACATGTGTATCGATCAGAAGAAATGACATGAGTCATCGCTTGACTGTGCATAAATTGCCGAATTTAGTTGGAAATTAACTGCAGCTAGCTCGTGTAGATTTGAGCGAGTTTGCGGTTTCCATTCTGTGGAAATTACTTTTTTGTTGTGGGTATATTTAACCGACAGGGCTCCAACAGAGCTCCCCCCTAGTGAAGAGCTTGCATATGAAAATATGGAAGGTCTTCACGACAAAGTGACAAAAAAGTGTAAGTGTGATAATGAAACGTGTGTGTGAACTTGAGTTAGTGACAGTTTGGAAATCGTATGTTCTTATGAGTTTTTGACAGTTTGAGAATCGTGTATTGCTATGAGTGGCGAAGGCGTTTTACATTACAATGTGAATAGGCTGGCGTTGTTATAAAAGTCAATAAGGAAAATAAATGAATACGATGGACAATGGTTAGTATAAACGCTGACATGACAGAATTTGCTGGCCGTAAAACGAGTGTATACAATTCAATATGTTGTTAACCCTTCCTATTTGAGTTAACCATTTTTGGTTAGACGCTTACAAACACTAAGATTTGAGCTAATCGATTTTGGTTTGGGCGCTCCGCGCTGCGTAAAATGCGTTTTATTACTCGATTTGCGATCCATTCCGCATATTTAAAGTAACAGATATCGAATACATGAAACGGTCCAACTCTAAACGACGACGCTCTGCCGATAAATATTCTAAAAACATCAGTATCGTGAAGCCGCGCCGGCGCATCGGTTGGCGCCGTCGCTGAGTGGCCGCGGCGTTTTTGTGCATCGTCTGTGTTCTGTGGTTTTGTGAGTTTTGTGTTATTTTTGTGCTATTTCCTGCCAAACCGTAAGTAATTTGCATTCTAGGAAGATTTCCGAAAGAGAATTTCTAATTTGGGACAGCTCATCTGCTTTTTTTCACGATTTATCGCGTAAAATAGTATGACGTTAGCGTTGCAAAAAATGTTCGTTTGTTTTCCCGAATTATGACGAAAAATCGCGAATTATGACGTAATATTCGTTTAATTCGCTTATTAAACAGCTATTATTTGATTTACATCGTATATAATCACAAAATTGGCTATATTTTGCTCAATTCAACTTGATTTCTAATTTGACATCGGACATCGGACATTCGGAGAATACATCGATTTTTTCTTGGCTGAGTAACTAAATGTTTTTGTATGCAAATAAGTAAAACAAAATATAAGTTTTGGTAATGTATTTAATAAAGAACATAACTGTATTTACAATTTTTGCATATTTTACGTATATTGTGATAAAAACATCGAAATTATTTGAATAGGCGACTTTTTTTCAGTTCGGTTACTTTGTAATATTTATTCATTATTATCTTAATTGTTTTACGAGATAATCTTACAATGTGTTATATTTCAAATTTCAATGCGATCATTTTACAGTTATTCTTTTTATGATCCGTATAGTGGTTTACAAGTTATAGTCGTTTTACTCAAGTTCATTTACTTGCGCCGAATTTACAAGCGAAAATGTCGCCGGCGTAAGTGACAGCTGAATTTTTACTTCGCGATTGGAAGGGTTAAAATGCGTGCGCGCCGAATGGTATCCATAAAAATGATTCGCGCGGCCTAAAAAATGTGGAGAATATGAATTAATAATAATTTTGCGCGATAAGAGTGCAATACTGCGATTGTAAAAAGGAGTGTGTTTGAATAATTTCGCGCTCGTGACGTCTGAAGTCCATTGTTTGTTTGTTGCGCATTCGTGTGGACTCCCGGACTTGAAGTTGAAGATTCCCGATAGTAGCTGTTCTGGAGTGCGGCGTCTTGCTTCTGCGAATGAGGTCGTACAGTTCGGTGGTTTTAGTCAGTGAGTCGCTAAACCATTCGGTCGACTTCCAAATTGCTTCGACTATGACGTCGTATCCATGCGTGTTGTGTGGGAATTTGCTCCTGTCCTTGTGGGTGATAATCTCGTTGATTTTACGCGTTGAATGAGTGGTTTCGCTATACCGTCTATTCTCGGCGTTTTGTAATTTTCGTGGGTGAGTCGGCTTCAGCGTGCTGATTAGCGTAGTCCATTGTTGTTTTTTTTTTTTTTAAATTTGATTGTAGCGTTTGATTTTGTGGTCGATTAGCGTGCTGCGCTGTAAATTCCGTTTCGTTTTCCGTTTGCAGTATAATAGTTGTTCTTCCGTTGCGGGTCGTTATTTTGGTGCCGTTGTGAGTTTATCAAATGAAATTGTGACTCTTGAAGTTGAGAAAGCATTTAGGCCGTTAGTGTCCTTGGTCAGCTGTTCGGCTGGTCAGCCGAAGTGTCCTTGGTCTGGACCTAAGTGTCATTCTCCCGGATATGTGTGGGATGCAGTTCCGCTAGGCTGCATAATTGTCCCGTTGAGTTGCGCAACTGCTGGTCATCACGCTGCAGAAAACATCTTACTTGAGTCCGGTGAGGAGTTTGAAGCGATTGTGTTGACTTCCTTTTAGGATTTACCTGAGAGTGTATCAATAACGGTTTCGTCTGTATAAGTTCCCAGGGTCGCAAATCGTCGTTTCTATAAAATTCGGTAGCGTTCTTTGTTTAATCCGAGATATGTGCTGTTCATATGTAGCATTTGTAATGGAGAACACAAAAGGGTCAAAATATTACTATCAAATACACCTAAAATCAAAGCCTAGATCACGTACATTACATTAGTTTTTATTTCACTTCAATACATGCAGTATTTCCGAAGTTATAACGACGAGAAGTTTAGGCCCTTTTTTAAATTTGAAAGATTACGCGCGCTCATACTATGACGTCACAGCCTTGTTAGCCCGCGCTACATACACGGCGTGGCGCTCAGTCAGTGCGTTGATCCGCCCGTCTTCGTTTCCTATTAGCTATAGTGGTGCTTGTATTTCAAAGAAATAATATAAATTATCCTTTATATCCGATTACACTAAAGTGAAACGTGTAGTGTGTAGAATGGAAGAAGGTTTTCTAAAAGGTCAGTCGGACAATCTGCCAAGAGTGGATAGTTTAATGGTGGCACAATATTTCATGAAGAATCAGGATTTTACAGCTGCCGAAATTCGTGGAATAAAGATGAAAAGGTATGTATGTTCTAAGTAAGCATTACCTAGTCTTTTTTTTAATAAAAATAAATAATAGTTCAGAAATCAGTGCTGATCAACTTGCGGGCCGCAAATTTTTAGTTATCATTTTTATTGGTTATTTATTAACGCCCGTCGCAAAAAGAGGTGTGTTATAAGTTTGACCGCTATGTGTATCTGTCTGTATGTCTATCTGTGTGTCTGTATGTCTGTCGATAGTACCGTAGCTCATGAACGGGTCAACCGATTTCGATGCGTTTTTTTAAATTTGAATGTTGTTTTTTTAACAGTGGTTCGTAGACATGTTACAAATTAAAAACCCGAATAAAAACCGTGAATTAAAACCGTGTTTAATGTACGTTGCATCACTTAAAAGGTAGTCTATCATTAAAAAAATGTTTACTACGAAAACTAAGGATAAATGCGGGCCGCGAGTTTGATACTTCTGACAAAACATTTACTTATTCATAGTAGGGATGAAAATATTTCGGTTGAGAAGCACTGCACTGCCAGTAGATAGGTAGGTTAAGTAGGTCAAATGTTGCAAGCATAAGTAGAAAGAAGAAGGATAAAACCATTATTAACAAATAGTAAATACTTACATCGAAATGGTCTTCACAGCAGTGCGCTTTAGTTTTAGGGCCTATTGAATCGACTCTTTTTACGACTGTCATCCACTTTTTCCTCAATTTTGGGTCCTTAGGCACATAAAAAAAGAGTTTACCAGGTGTTTTAACAGTTGAATTGAAGCACTGAGGCACAATACAGTATTTTTTCCCATTTTTACCACAGAGAACTTTATAATTTAGATTTTTACAGCTCAGCGGCGTGCGAACGAGAGCGCAGCTGTCGAATGACCAAGGCTGTGACGTCATCGGCTAGTGAGCGCGCGCCCGCGATTTTAAAATCATTCGGCCGGAAATACGCACTTTGATCGTATATATCTCATCCATTTTTTAAGATATGAAAAAAGTAAAATCACAGTTTTTCTCGTATTTTTTTGTAGATTTATTTGGCATGTAAAGTAAAAAACGTTTGTCAGACCCATTGCGCGTGTTGATAATGCTGTTTAGCCTTGACCGTGGTTTGCGTGTTCGCTTTGATTGTAGGTATTTGTTATCTACGTGCCGTGTATATTTTTAAATTTGTTCGCAGGAGTACTTGCTTTACTGCTTTGCTGGTAGAAGTACTTGCGATATGAGTTGCGGGAATTTGCTTCCGCCGTGATGCAATGTTGCATTTTATTAATCGTGCAGGAATTTCGTCTGCTTATGCGTCGTTCGCATGTTTTGTGGCACCGGTAGGTCGTTGTACAGCTGGTTTATCTGCGTTGAGAGGCGTAGTTGGTTTCGAGTTTCGCTGAGTCGTTATGCATTTTGTTTTTTTACTTGCTAGGCATGAGGGATGTTGTGATGCATATTGTTGTTGAAAGTCATGCGTAGCAAGGACCATTCCCTTGTCCTTATTCTAGTGGTTGTTTGGGTGCCGTTTCAGTGCTTTTGTCGTTCCTCTCTTTGTGTTTGTCGCCTTAGTATTTTTTGGAGTTCCTCCATCCGTTCTTGTAAGTTTATTGATAATTCGTCGATTTCGTGACGGAGTGCCATTTCTCTTGCTTCCTCCATGATATTGGATTTGAATTGTGCGACGTGGAATGGAATTTTGTGTTGTCGGTGTGTTTTCTAGCGGCGAATATGTAGGTCAGTTGGCCGCTATTTGATTTATAGGTATGAAGTCGCTGTGAACGAGAAGGTTTGAAGAAAGGCGTGTTCAGCGTCGTTTTCGCAGGTTTTTTGAAGTCCTGGATGCTGCATGAATGTCGCCAATGTGAGTTGATGGCGTGTCCTTTTTAGCGTCGGATCAGCAGTATGAGATTGAAGGATTCTCGACGTGAAGGTGTAGGCGTGAAGGCGTAGGCGTGTTCGTATCGAGCGTCGAGGTCACCAGTATGAGAGTTGAAGGCGTGATCCTCGACGTGAAGGCGTGTTCGTATCAGACGGCAGGGTCGCCAGTGTGAGAGTGGTGACGATTGTCCTGAACGAACGTCGGTGAGCTGGCGGCGCGTGTGCGTCGGTGAGCTGGCGGCGACGGGAGCACGGCGGAAGCAAATTCCCGCAACTCATATCGCAAGTACTTCTACCAGCAAAGCAGTAAAGCAAGTACTCCTGCGAACAAATTTAAAAATATACACGGCACGTAGATAACAAATACCTACGATCAAAGCGAACACGCAAACCACGGTCAAGGCTAAACAGCATTATCAACACGCGCAATGGGTCTGACAAACGTTTTTTACTTTACATGCCAAATAAATCTACAAAAAAATACGAGAAAAACTGTGATTTTACTTTTTTCATATCTTAAAAAATGGATGAGAAATATACGATCAAAGTGCGTATTTCCGGCCGAATGATTTTAAAATCGCGGGCGCGCGCTCACTAGCCGATGACGTCACAGCCTTGGTCATTCGACAGCTGCGCTCTCGTTCGCACGCCGCTGAGCTGTAAAAATCTAAATTATAAAGTTCTCTGTGGTAAAAATGGGAAAAAATACTGTATTGTGCCTCAGTGCTTCAATTCAACTGTTAAAACACCTGGTAAACTCTTTTTTTATGTGCCTAAGGACCCAAAAATGAAGAAAAAGTGGATGACAGTCGTAAAAAGAGTCGATTCAATAGGCCCTAAAACTAAAGCGCACTGCTGTGAAGACCATTTCGATGTAAGTATTTACTATTTGTTAATAATGGTTTTATCCTTCTTCTTTCTACTTATGCTTGCAACATTTGACCTACTTAACCTACCTATCTACTGGCAGTGCAGTGCTTCTCAACCGAAATATTTTCATCCCTACTGATCGAACGTCGGAGAGTGTCTTGAAGTTAAAGCGTGTTCAGCGGCTTTTGAAGTTGAAGTCGGTGCTGCGTATTCTTTTCACGTCGGTGCGTCACCAGTGTGAGATGGTGACGCGTGTCGTCGTCGAACGTCGGGGTCAACAGTGTATGTTGACGGCGTGTCCTTTTCTCCGTCGGAGGTCACCAGTGTGAGAGTGGCCACCCTTCACTAGACTCCTATTGATTGTGAGCGAAGGGTGGATCTCATCGTGAAGTTTTCTCCGTGAATGAAAGTCGTGGATGTCGAAGTAGAAGTATTTAATCAGAAGGTTGAGGTGAGTCGCCAGTTCTTAACGGCTTGATTGTTATTTCGCCGTAGTGTATTAGTGTGGGCGCGAGGTGAAGCCGTAGTAGTGTGTCCGAAGTGTGAAGTCGAGGAGCGAGGCTTGACGATCGGTATCGCGGGTAATGCAGGTATTGCTTGATAATGAAGCGTAGTCGCGGTAACTATCCGCCAAGGAAATGATATATAGCCGTGTACTTGTCCACCAAGGGAATGATGTGTAGAGCGCGGTAACTATCCGCCAAGGGAATGATATCGATTAATTGAAATGTACTACGTTTTATACCGTGAGCGGTGATGTAATAGCTATGAGTGGGGTGCGACATCTCTATCGATCAGAAGAAATGACATGAGTCATCGCTTGACTGTGCATAAATTGCCGAATTTAGTTGGAAATTAACTGCAGCTGACTCGTGTAGATTTGAGCGAGTTTGCGGTCTACATTCTGTGGAAATTACTTTTTTGTTGTGGGTATGTTGGACCGACAGGGCTCCAACAATGGAAAGTATTGTGAAAGTGCAAAACATTTTTTCGAGGTGAAGATGGAAAACCCTATTTGAACCCCCATGAGATGATTAAGACGATTTATAGACGGAAGTCTGTCTGCATGTCTGTGTGTCTCTGTCTATCCATCCACGATAGATAAATCTGATTGGGTTGAAATTAGGTATTCAGGCATCATTTGGTCATGACAGGAGTTCAAAAGGTTGTGTTTGAAATCGGTTGTAACAATACATAAGTATCGTACATGCCAGTCAACAAATACATTGAATTCCAGTGAAATGCTCCGACGTCAATACATCCATTTTTCCAACTCGTGAAGCGCTGAATTAGCACGAATTTTAACTACCTTGTAAAATCAGTTGCATTGAACAACAATTTGACGTCGAATTATGTTGGGTTGCGTAATTTTTCGGCCTTTATAAGGCGGCGAAAATAGCACCAGAGTATCATTTCTCGAATGATCACTCCCCTAAGACAGCGGCGAAATCAACCCGGTACTACTCTCATGAGTTGGGTCAACGGGTTCGACCATTTTGGGTACCTTTTCCTTCCTTCATCATATCGAGACGAGCAAGCATCAGTATGATCTCCTACAGACTCAAGCCGTGTCGAGTACGAGATACTCTGAGCACAAACTATAATCCTTATCCATGCACCCTCGTAACTTCAGGCAGATAGCCACCGCATTCGCGCCAACCTCTGACATAATAATAATAATAATAATAATAAAACTCTTTATTCTTAAGAAAAGGCGAGCTTATTATTGCCTGCAATCAATATTTTAGCGCTAACCTATACTATTGTAAGAACATTATTTGCGAGTAGACTACATAACTTAACCTATATAAAGAGTATGACAAATAAAATAAAGGAGGATAGAAAGAAATATATACTTTACTTTTTGTGGGCACAGATTTGCCACATCAAAATAATCTAACACCTATAAGGACGCTAAAGTTTTAAAAGGATCGGAATGGGAGGGGAAAGGGAATTTATCTGGAGGATTTCAAATGCTCTCTGAGTCTGTTTTTAAAAGTTGTTATACTTGGCGCGGTTCTCACATTTTTTGGCAAAGCATTCCAAAGACGGGCTCCATGCACGGTGAAAGAGAATGAGAAGAAGTCAGTGCTGTGACTAGGGATAGAGAGTAGCAGGTTGTTTTTTGATCTCAGAGGGCGTCCATGAGCCGATATTGCAGTAAATCTGCTGGTAAGACAATTGGGAGCGACGCCATCCAAGATCTTGAAAAGCATACAGAGAACTCGTATGTGTCTTTTCTCCCGGGTCGACAGCCAGTGAAGCTTCTCTCTGTACTCCGTGATGTGGTCAAATTTTCTGAGGCCATGGATATATCGAATGCAAACATTTTGGAGACGCTCAACTTTGGTGGATAACTCCTCTGTGAGGTCGAGAAATGCGACATCTCCATAATCCAGAAGGGGCAGGAGAGCAGACTGAGAAATCGTAATCTTGCTCTCTTCCGGGAGGATATTTTTCAGCCCATTCAGCGAATGAAATCGGCCGAAGAGTTTGCTTCGCATTTCTCGAATATGTGGCCGCCATGAGAGGTTGTCGTCCATATGGACACCGAGGTTTTTAACCTCGAAACTGAAATATTCGGGAAGCGTTAACAAACTGACAATATAAATAACTATAAATTCCTTCTGATACAATAAATACCTTCTGATATACATTCAATCGACTTTCAATACGGAGATAACCCGCAAGTTGACACCACCTCCTCACATCAAACAACTTGGAGTCTAGGGAAGGGTGGCCCGTTATACGGTCAACCAGGGGTCGTTTTAGTCATAATTCAACCGCTAAATAGTACACTTATCGACTTGAAATTTGGTACACATATGCCTCGTTAGGCCACAATGATATTGTCAAGTTTTGTTACGAATATCTCATATACAATAAGTGACACCAATAATTAATAATTAATTAGTAAAGCCCTTAAAAGCGGCGACGCGACGGTTGCAATGCGTGGATCGTTCCAAATTCTGATTTGCAGGTTCACGGCGACCTGCGTTGCGATTCGATTTTTAAGTGGAATAAAATGAAGCTCTTTCGAAATTCAATTTCGCGTTCAAATTTTCACCAACTGATCATCTACTTAATTTGTGAAATAATTATTCGGATTAAATAGGTCCCTGGCTATTGAAGCAGATTATTGTATGTTTACGAGTATTTAAAAGCTCTTTTATTTTATTTACCTAACTCTACAAATGAAACACGTTTTGCTGTCGACGCTTTCCTCTTAGAAATTCCTTCGTATTCTAAGTGCTCGAATCGAGACGCTTCTTCAATTAAGAAAATGGATGAGAATTTATTGAGAGGAATCGCCCCTAAATACAACTTTTTATTTAATTACTTAAAAGCTATGCAGATATAATCATATACATACGTACATAGCAAGGGCGATGTAATCCTCGGATTACACAGACTTTGGATGACTTAATCCTAAATCTTTTCGGATTAGGTGTGTCGACTTTAAAGGGAGATCGTTTTGTTATGCTCTACTTAGTAGAGGAGACCAGGGTCAATTTTTAGTTTTGTTTTTATTTTTTTAATTTTGTGGCAAATTTTGGGACAAAAGTGAGATATACAGAATAATCCTTATAGATCCAGCTTATTATTTAATACTCATATGTTAGTACCAGCATTGTATAGCTGTAATCTCATTTTTGTAAACTATATCGAGTGAATCAATTTACCCCATGACCGGTGTTGTTTGGCGCAGTTTATAAGGTAGGTAGAACAATAGTATTCATATTTTAAAAACTAGTAGATTAAATTAAAAACACTAAGAATTTATCCAACTAAAAAACCAATTAAAGGGAAAAAATATTTTTGTAATTTTAAAGTAACATGAAGTTTTTTAAACTAATTTAAAAAAAAAATAAAATAAAATAAAAAATTTGATTACGAACAAGAAATTCGCTGACGGATTGAAATAGCCCAAACATCGTTTAATATAAATTAATAGTTTAAAAAACAACACTATAAACACGCTTTTATAAATACACGTAAAAACCAAAAAAACCTTGAAACTTAATCGTGGTCAAAGTTCATTACAAGACCTTTCTAGCAAGTCCAAACACGGCTATGATACGATATTTCATCATGGAATGCCAGTGCCTATCTTCCGGCTTTATCATCAGACCTTGAAACCTAATCGTGGTCAAAGTTCATTCCAAGACTTTTCTAACAAGTCCAAACACAGCTATAATACGATGTTCAATCATAAAGTTCCAGTTCATATCTTCCGACTCCATCATCAGATCAGTTCGACAGTACTATATTATTGTATTGTAATCAGAACTACATACAGCTGCCAAATTTCATGATGCTTCGATCCTTGGAAGATGGTTAAATTAGTTACCTTAGATTCCATTACATAGTTACATACAGGTTGACCTAATAAAAGGGTGTTATAGACGACCTAATAAATGAAAAAGTTATTATGCGGCCGGATTATTAACATCATGCTCCGAATACGAATTATCCATTGCTATGTGGGGCCAGTGGTGTTTTATGGCATCGAAGATTGGACCCTGAAAGCTGACACCCAAAAGCGTCTCGAAGCATTTAATATGAGGTGCTACCGTAGAATGCTCCGAATTAGCTGGATCCAGAGAGTTCCCATTGTTAGAGTACTCCAACTTGTCGGTAGAAATCGCGAACTTTTACCCATAATCAATCAATCAAATGAATATGGCGTACCTGGGCCACGTGCTGAGACATGAGCGACTGGGTTCGCCTCAGCCCGACTGCTTGCAACACCCTGTGTTGCAACCATCTACGATGTGTCCTTTCTTCTCATAAGCAATAGATAATATTAAACATAAATAAATAAAAGTTAAAATAATTAAAGTCAAACAATGAGTGCCAAACGCTCTCTATAAATAAATTCAGACGCACTCTACGCACTAATTCATTTTGGAACATTCTAGAAGGTCATTAGGTAGGTAGAAATCGTATCCGATAATTGCGAGCCGGACAAAGAAACATACTTGCCGGTCATCACTTTTTGGGTTGAAAGCGGTCCGGGGCGGTCGCGCCTCGGGCCGCCATCGCAAATAGAAGAAAACCCTACTTCGAGTCACTCTAGTTTTTGCGGATTAAAAAGAATTTTAAAATGTGTTAGAATCAGTGCTCAGTAATTCTAAGGTAGGAATTTAATTATATATAGATGATACTTAGCTCATGTCTCCAGAAACTATAAGGTGTTTTTCCGTCATTACAGAGACGCACCGTCGGTTTGGGGACTGGTTTTTTTCTTATGTTGGTTCTTCTTCTCTCTTTGGTTAAGTTTTTAGGATTTCATCTTTTTCTCTTTATTTCTTTTTTTTGGGGATTATTCTCATAGTATATGTCATGTTCATTTTCTTAATATAATTAGTTCTCGTTATTTATATCGGAATACTGTGGTATCCGTTTGTAATTTTGGCAGGCCGTAGGGCCACATAAGTATTTAATTATATAAAAAAATAGTCAATACATTTTTTTTTGTTATACAAGAGAGATAGCGCGACACAACCCGGTTGGGGCTCACACATTTTCTTTGCATACTTTCAGTTCTTGGTTCCTCCACTTTCTCTATTATCTTTGTTTTAAAAAATAATTAAATTCAATATATAAAACCGGCTGTACAAACCGGACGCAAGGTAGACGGAGTTTGGCTAGGGGTCTTCCGGAAGGAACGTGACCTACCTCGCATATAAAAAATTAATTAATAAGTACCTTATTCATTATAATGGTGTAATTTTCAAATACGCTGAAATAGGTATCCCTAAAATTCTTTATATCTTACCCATATGAAACTCCTAGAAAATTCTCACGGGTTCCGGTAAGGTTGGTGCGATAAGTACGGTGCGACAATAGTATTAAGTATTCGTAATTTCTAAAAGAACAAGAAATCCAGACCCATTCTGTACCGCAAATATTTGATACTAATATCCGCCATAAAAGAGCGGAATTAGAAACAATAGTCATAACCCGCTGGGGTGAAAGGTCGTAAAATAAAACTGTAAAATATAACTTTAAACATCGCTCTTAAATATTTTTTTTTATCTTGATTTATATTTCCTCTTCCATAAAAAGGAAACTGTAAAATATAATTTTAAATATTGTTTTAAAACATCTTTCGTTTTGAGTTACTTTCATCCTTCGTAAAAATGAAACTGTAAAATATAATTCTTAAATATTGTTTTAAACATTTTCATCTTGATTCACATTTCCTCGTTAACTGTAAAATGTAATTTTAAATATCATCGCAAATATTTTTATCTCGATTTACGTTTCCTCTTCCATGAAAGGAAACTGTAAAATATAATTTTTAAATATTGTTCTTAAACATTTTCATCTTGATTTACATTTCCTTGTTCGTAAAATAAATTGTAAGATATAATTTTAAATGTCATTTTAAATATTTTTACCTTGATTTACGTTTTCCTCTTTCGTAAAATAAAACTGTAAAATACAACTTTAAATATTGTTTTAAACCTTTTTTTGTTGGCTCGATTTACGTCTTCCTCTTTCGTAAAATAAAACTGTAAAATATAATTATGAATACTTGTTTCAATACTTTTCTTGATTTTACCTTTCCTAGGTCGTAAAAAATAAAGCGCATATTTTAAATCACTTTAACATTGAGTTATAATTTTATATTTTTTTTATGAAGGGAAAAGGGGTAAAAAGGGGCTACACAAAATTAAAAAAAAAGAAATATATATTTAATTATCCTCTTTCGTTCATATACCTTCTCCCTCTAGTTACCTTACCTAAATACATTCTATCTTCCTTCCTTAACTAGTTTGTCAATTATAATTTGCCATTTCCATCTGTGACATATTCCTCACCCGTTTCCAATACAAATATATTCCTTTAATCAGTAGTCCCGCCATCGGCTTCTTTGTCTTCCCACTCCGATACCCTCGTTATGGTATCCTTTATTTATTTTGTAATTATTGATTTTCCCATTTATGTAATATCCCGGATTTTATTTAATTTTCCTAATTTCCTTTGAGATATATGCCCGTTCCATATAATTCCGTATTTTATTTTAATAATATCGATTAGTCATTTCTTGACCGACGTCGCCCCCGCAAAGCGCCATCTGTCGGCCACGGCGCGGAGCACAGTATACCGTAGTAGCCAGATCACCCGTAGAGAGGGCGCTGGTCACGGTCCCGCCGACTGTGTCTGGCCGTCGCCGCCGCTCTCCTATCGTTCCAACCCGCCGGTCGATCGAGCGGAGAATCAGATTACGAGCCAGAAATAAAGAAAATATAGTTGTATCTAGATATATATAGAAACGCAGAAGTTCACCAAATTTTAGGCTTTTTTTTCCTTTCCCATACCGGACGCCTCATCAAGGCGAGTCTCACTTCACGCAGGACACCGCACTTTTTTTAAATAACGCGCAGATCCGCGCTCGCTGAGAGTTTTTTTCCCACGACCCTTCTCCGACAAACTTCCTTGAATGAGCAGCCAGCCTCTCAAGCGGTGTTACCCTGCACTCCCGTAAATTCGCCGCGCAGGAGCCTGTTTCCGGTACAGGACCTGCTTGCACAACCAACGAACCGCCCAGCGCTCGGTGGCCTGGCGCCCTATGCTTATTGTAGCTACATTATCCCTTAATAATAGGTAGACATCTCTTATTGGCCACCAAAACGCTGTTTGCTTAATTAATATCAACATAGTATAAATTCGCGTAAATAAACTTCAAGAATAGAGCGGTCTCGTTGCATGCTTCAGTTTATTATTATGGGTAAAGTTTGCGGTAAACGACGGGCTGGAAGAAGAAAAAGTCTTGGCTCCGCAACAACCGAGAGTGGACAAACATCTCAAGCGTAGAAGAGCTCAAGACAGAAAAAAAATCACACACAAATAGTTATTAACACGCTTTTGTTAGGTCGACCTGTATGTAACTATGTAATGGAATCGAAGGTAACTAATTTAACCATCTTCCAAGGATCGAAGCGTCATGAACATTGGCAGCTGTATGTAGTTCTGATGACAATACAATAATATGGTACTGTCGAACTGATCTAATGATGGAGTCGGAAGATATGGACTGGAACTTCATGATGGAACATCGTATCATAGCTGTGTTTGGACTTGTTAGAAAAGTCTTGGAATGAACTTTGACCACGATTAGGTTTCAAGGTCTGATGATGAAGCCGGAAGATAGGCACTGGCATTCCATGATGGAATATCGTATCATAGCCCAAAAGTGTGTTTTTAGTGTTTTTTTTAAAACTATTAATTTATTTTTATTTCAACGATGTTTGCTGTCGAAAGGCGGCAATGTTTTCTATACATTTTATTTCAACCACCCCCTACCCCTGGCCGCCGTCGGCGATGATAAGGGCCTTATTTTTGGGAGTATTTTAGTTGAAAATCCGTATATTTGGGGGTTTTTTCAACTTCGGCGGGGGGATTTCGCAAACCACAGATGGCAACATCGCGCCAACTTAGTGCAGCCGACGATGCAGTGGGAGGAGAACGCGCGTCGAGCCGATAATCTTCGTTTCTGAGAATTAGACACTTCGATCGCCTGTCTGGAAAATAAATATCTGAAAGTGAATTAGTCTGTAGTCTCTTATATAAAAAGAGAAGTTCCGATTCATTCATTCACTGACTGACTCATCAACGCCCAGCCCTAACCCTTAGACTTATAAAGCTGAAATTTTGCGCTAACAGAGGTTCCTTTTAGAACGTAGGCGCTCACTAAGGGCAGATATTTCCAAATTCAACCCCTAAAGGGGTGAAAAGGGGTTTCAAAGTTTGTATGGAAATACGATATAGATGTACTTTTTAAATCGAAACTTTTTAAGATTACTCTAATAAACAAATAAACAAATAGGTATTTTATGGTTTTCCAAAATTCCACCCCTAAAGGGTTAAAACGGAGTTTTAAAGTTTGTATGGATAAACGATTTTAGATGGACTTTTTATTTGGAAACTTTGTAAGATTACTCTAATAAATCAATAAACAAACATGTGTTTCATGTTTCTTCATAATTCAACCCCTAAAGGGGTAAAACAGGTTTCCAAAGTTTGTATGAATAAACAATATTAGACTTGCTTTTTATTTCGAAACTTTGTAGTATTACTCTAATAAAAAAATAAGAAAATACGTTTTTCGTAGTTTTTAAAAATTAAACCCCTAAAGTGGTGAAAAGGGGTTTTAGAATTTGTAGGAGAAACGATATAGATTGACTTTTTAATTTGAAACTTTGTTGGATTCTGAATCTGAATTTCAGAATCTGCCTAACTAGGCCATAGTCCATACCAAGAAAGACTCTATGTATGGCAAATATTTATTCATATACACATAGTATTAAAATTAAACATACAAAATATGATACAATATAAAACAGATAAGTGAATTCATATTAAATTAATAATTATATTTAAAAATATCGATAAAGCATGTACATGGAAATAAAAATTAATGTAAAATTTCGTAATATGAAGTTTATGGTTCTCATTATCTAATTGGGCAAAAAAATGACATTCATAATATTTTATAATTTAATAACAATAATAATAGATTACTCTTTATTTGCACGCATTGTGGAAATGAAGATTATTACGTTCGTCTGCATAAAATACAGATCAGTAAAGATATTTAAAAATAAGAATTCCCGAGGAGAGGAAATCGTTCTTATTATATAACCAACTTAATTAAGGCTAGTGAGAAAATGAATATGAACCAATTCGGTAACTAGCAATAACTACCTTGATCTGACGCAGAAATGTCATAAATGATTCATTCATTCGATGACATTCTGGGGTCATAAATGATTATATTTTGACTCTTCAAGTTCGATATTATGTTGGTTATTGAATCATGCGCCAGATGCACAATTGGTGCGATAAACCAGGGTCCCGGCTGTTGGAGACCACTCCGAAGGTGGAATTAGCAGAGCACATACCTACCCAACCAAGCCTCTAACGACTTGCTCGCAGAGCCACAGGCAATCTCCATGATGACCTCATCGGCCCGAGTGGGTCATTAGAAGCAATTACCGTTGTATTATGCCTTGCGGCTCCCGTAAGCATGGAATTGATACGGCGAAACGATGGCGGGACACGAAACAGCAACTCTGATCGTATAAATCTTTAAAGCCCTCGCGTATACGGAATTAGGTCTTTCTAATGTGTAATAAGGGGCCTCACCGGCCATTATACTATTTATTTAATTAATTTTCAATAGCACTTAATTGTGTATAATCATGTTCAGTAAATCATAGCACTTTAAAGCTGTCATCTGCAAAGAGCGAACCCGACACCGCAGGCTGTTACAACCATATAGATGGTTTTTTTACGTCGTGAGTTGATTACACGAGCTACGTCAAGCTACGATAACATGCTCGAAATAATCCGACGCTAAGGCGTCGCGGTAAGTCGCGAGGCACTGGAATGTGAACCCACCAGGCCAACCTGACGTCCTTACTACCAGATTTGGCCGGATTTCTGCATCCTCTGGTCTGGTCACGGGCTCAAGATCGCCTTCGCGGCCCTTACCTGACGTAAGCGTTTATTCAGTTTGAATATTTTTCGGAGCGCGGACCCTTTGCCCGCCATGGTCACTCGGTATCGGTAGTGGCCGACTGATCGATTCAAGAGCTAAGGTATCAGGTTGACCACTACCCTCCGCGGTTATAGGAAGCGTACATCTCCAGACCCCTCTGGTTATTCGCCAGCTGGACATTCAACATCTAGCAAACCGGATGTTGCATAAACTGCCCAGTTCTGTCCGAGTTATTCTCCCGAATCCTTTGTCTTGTGATCCCAACCGCGATGACAGCCGTAGCAGAAGCTCACAGCGGCCCTGACAGGGTAAGCTCCTCTTCGAGGAGGCTACCAGATAGGAGTTGAACCGTTAGTTAGGCAGGCCAGATGACAGATTTTTTGGCCAATACCATCCAAGCTGCACGGAATCATTAGGAACCAGTAAATCATGACAGGTAATTATTTCTTTGAATTTGGACAACTAATAGCCGCTAGTTAACTTGGGTTTGCTCAACTCGCGGTTCAGCCCCCATCCGGTAGTATCCTCGTAGTGGTTCGATCCTGTAAAAACTTTTTCCCCCGTCACGTTAGGTGGATCCGTTTCTCCAGGAGATGCCTATCGAGCGCTGCTGGGCGGCTTGCGCATCGTGCGTCATTGAGCCAATCGACTATTGACTCCGGTGAATAACCAGTTGGTATCTCGAAATGCTCTTATACGTTTTCTAAGCTCTTAAAGGTGTCAACTACAACGGGCGAACCCATCAGATCTAGAAGTAATAATCATTCCATCTCTCGTAAGGTGAGCTTAGAAGACTTTAGAATAAAACAGTTAACTGTCTAGTTACGCCACTCGCCTGTAAGAAGCAAACGCCTTACCGCGAGACACCGGCTGTGCGCCCAAACTTGGAGACGTTCAATTTAACAGAAAGATCCAGGATATTTTTATTACAAACCCAATGTATTCTATCAGGATGATGAGGGTCGTTAGACTTTCATCAACCAGTAGAGCAGGCAGGGTTCAGAAGTCGATCCTCATCAGCAGTTTGCAGAGGATAGAAAGCAAGCTGATAGGCCGGTAATTCTCCACATTCATGTGGTCACTTTTCTTGAACAGTAGAATGACCTCAGCGTTCTTCCATAATGTCGGTATCCGTTGCTCTTGCAGACACTTATTCATAAGGATTATTTATGCTGAGGATTATTATCCTCAGCATCTCACTTGTCACTCTATCTTCTACGGGTGCCTTATTGTTCCTGATTATTTTTAAAGCTGCTCGCAGGTCCCCCTGCGTTAATATCTGGTAGTTCTTGGGAACCCCTTGTTCATCCTCTGCATCTATGGGTTTCCTAATGCCACACAGGATTGGGTGGCTTTTAGGTCGTATCAAGAGTGGCATGGCAACAGGTCTTGGAAGACTTAGAAGTCTATATTTTTACATAGCCCCAGACTCCTTCAACTAATTGGCGTGGCCAAACTTGGCAAATCGTCCAATAACGGGAGGCGATCCATCAGGAGAAACCGATCCACCAGCCGTGAGATGCGAGAGTCTTACCCGGGGTGCCATCCACACGAGGAGGAATCTGAATAGGAGTTAAATCGTGAGTTGGGCCGATCCGAGTACACAGTGGATCTTGTGGCCAAAGCTGCACGAAACCGTTCGCTACCAAGTAACAGAAACAGTTTACCGCCTACCCGCAGAATAACGGTTGACGATTGACAGCACTTCAGTCTACCTTGAACAATGTCGGGTGCTACAAACGTCTCGCGATAATATCGTTATTATTTATAATGTCAAACATATGCGATAGTCGTCGATTTCATAATTAACCAAAAAGCTAGTATTTTTAACAAAAAAGTAGGTAGTTGCTTCAAAAAAATATATTACTTTGCATAAAGTGTTACATTTCAGTCCTAGTAATTAACAAATTAATTATAAAAGTCAAAAATATCTTAATTATACACTTTAAAATAAATAGGTATACCACATTCTTAAAACTTAACCATTTCATACTATCACGAATAAAAACGTTAACCCGTTGACACCGGTTCTCCTCGTTGCTACCGAAGTTTAGCAGCGGCGGGCGCGGTCAATACTGGGATGGGTGACCGCCTGAGTTTGACTGCGTGATGCTACAAATGCCCACCTAGAAGATGGTGCCAATAGGCAACAACGGGGGTTCCACGAAAATGCATATGCCTTGTAGGTAAAAAAAAAAAATAAAAAAACAAAAAAAAAAAAAAAAACGAATTTACCGCGTGAAGTTTGTAACACCCGACGTCTCGGCGACGCTGCAGATGCTGTTGTCTAAGGTAGACTCAGTCTTATTTATAATGTCAAATAACCGCGATAGTCTCCGATTTCATGTTAACGTGTGGTAACGTATTAACAGTTACCCGTAGAGCGCAATAGATCCACGCTCGTCTGGGTGGATTTTGGAGGCCGACTGAAAGGCCATCAGAGGCGGTGAATAAACATCCTATGTAAATCGTGATATTAAGGAAGCGTTACTTTAGCCCTGGATTAAGGGGCCTTCGCCATAATAGATTCGGCATTAATCGTTTTATCGGAATTTCATCGTCTATCCCTTGCTATATAACTTTTAGGCTGTTTGGACGGCTGAGCAGGATGAGGATTAGCAGATATTTTGCTTTTTGATTGGAAACCTCGGCATTTCTCTATTGACCCTTGTGTCAACACGATATTCCTGAGAGTATATTAACATTTTAAACACGAAATTCGACATAATGAAGAATGACTATCTTTAAGAGTTATAATTTTATAAACTGAGAAAAATATAACGCTGTAATACACAAAAATACGCATGTATCAAAAGGGATTACTTATATAGCATGTGCTGTGGCCCGTACTTATGTAACAACATGACGCGTAACGGTGTAGTTACCTTGTCACGGGCGTGGTAACCATTCCGCACATTCATTGCGATGCACATCGAAATCTTGCTTTTACCATGACAGCATGTTTTTACATAATATGTAAGGTCAGGACAGCATGTTTTTACATACATGTTTTTACATACTGACTATAAGTCAGTTACAAATATCAAATTAAAGCTACATTATACCGTTATTTTTGTATTATCCGTACGGAGAATGATGAAACCTATAATCGAGTGGAGTTTCAACAAAATTCCTTGTAATTCAACGAAATTACGATTGGATCATCATTATTCTGCATAAAACCGTAATTTAGGAAGAATTTCCATATTTTTCTCAGTGTACGCATGCATGATTGTATGCATTTTTTTTTACAATAATTCAATTAGGAAGATTACACATCTTAAATTATATACATTTCGTATTTATAGGCGAGTTTTTCATTGTTCCTTGTTTTTTGCTTTTTTTCTTTATTTATAAAACGCTTTTATTAGGTCGACCTGTATGTAACTATGTAATGGAATCTAAGGTAACTAATTTAACCATCTTCCAAGGATCGTAACGTCATAAAAATTGGCAGCTGTATGTAGTTCTGATGACAATACAATAATATGGTACTGTCGAACTGATCTGATGATGGAGTTGGAAGATATGAACTGGGACTTCATGATAGAACATCGTATCATAGCTGTGTTTGGACTTGTTAGAAAAGTCTTGGAATGAACTTTGACCACGATTAGGTTTCAAGGTCTGATGATGTAGCCGGAAAATAGGCACAGGCATTCCATGATGGAATATCGTATCATAGCCGTGTTTGGACTTGTTAGAAAGTCATAGAGACAACTTGAACGATCCATAATTTAATTTTTGGTTTTTACTTGCGTTTATAAAAGCGTGTTTTTAGTGTTTGTTTTTAAACTATTAATTTATTTATATTATTGGTGAATTATTTTTATTAATTGTTTTCTACTGTTAGTGCTACTTATGCGGTCTGTTTAGATTTTTTCATGTTATATATATATATATATATATATATATATATATATATATATATATATATATATATATATATATATATATATATATATATATATATATATATATATATATATATATATATATATATATATATATATATATATATATATATATATATATATATATATATATATATATATATATTTAAATGTTTTTCAGGCCATTCAATGACCATTACAAATTATTATTGATTTGATTTAGATATTATAGGCAAACCAGTGAAATAAAGACATTTTTTAATAGGAAATTAAAAAAATAGCAGACAAGTAAATTTAACAATCTGTTTTAATAACAGGTAATTGTGAGATACATAATTTTACGCATTATCACTATAAATGTACCACCACAATTTCGGACAATAAATATATTTTTATTTCTATTTCTATTTCTATTTCTATACTATTTATGCTCCATTGGATTTGAGGACGCGGTGAAGTTTTCCAAACGCTGCCAACCAGTTGTCTTCTTCAGTCGGCATCTTTGGCGAAGTTCAGTCTACCAAGCTTTTCTGCATCTTGACATCGATTGAAACAAGCAAAATCAACTCTATCGATGCATTGGTGGTTGTGGTTTTACAATTTGTCACAACACACGAATTTTAACTATTTGGAAAGATATTAGCGTAATCTTCTAATAAAACCTAGTAAACCGTATGGTGGCGCGCAACGTACTGAGCGAGTGTTGAACTATGACGTCACACGTAGCGAGCGCCAGCGGAAGAAACTAACGTTGCGCATCTATATTTAAAATTCCATATCGGAAACTAATTGACGAGAATACGGAGAGTTAAAAATAAAAAATAGTGAACATACTTCATTGTCTTGCGATGGCATCGTTTGTCGGTGATATGATTTTCGTGGCGTACGCAGGGTCAGGGCCCGGAAGCCGGTCCCGGTCCGAGGGGTGCGTTGGCCATCGCCACTCCTCGCCGCGCACCCTGCCATATTAACCCGCCCTTAGTCGAGAAATTACCCGGGCCACCTGATGCGTTGCAATGGAACCCAACCGTGTTCGTTTGCCGCCGAGAGGGGGCGCTCAATATGTTTATTTATGATGTGAATATTCGAACAAAATAAATTCTATATTATTTTACTTTATTCAAATAATTATTTTATTAACGTAGTTTGTCGAATCGCATTAATTTAAAAATACGTAAAAATAGAATGGTGTACCGCGAAGCTCTACTCTACAGTCCTCGTAAAGCAGTCTTAACTTCGCGTACACCGTTTCAACCTTGATGTTAGGGTTGGATCAGCAGCACTCCTTACACTTGCCACAGTATCGTCGAGAAATGAATTACAGTTTGTTTCCTGAATCCTTCGAGTGTCGCTCTGCACTGTTCTTGACCGAATAAAACGCAGGTTTGGTGAAGCGTCCTTTAATCCTCCCTTGACCTACGCAATACAATCAACGAGCACACTGAGCCGCTCTTCGTTAGACACTGAATTCAAAATATCCTAGCCGCATGCTGCCCGTTGATCTAACTAGGGATAACACCTTCACAATCTCCTAATATCGTACGATAAACGTATTTACATAACTTATTTTCCTGTTGCTGAGGGCATATCTTAAATATATATATATACAACACTATTTGTTAAATGGACGTAAGGTCTCTTCCTAATTATCATTACACTATGATTAATTAGTCTAACAAGATGTTACACACTAGGAACGCTGTTTATAGTCCAAAAACACGTACGGGGAGTCGACCTTAGCCCATATATGCTCTCCCTTCGTCATTTCGACCGTTCACGTAATTTGACACTCCCTCGTTTGCCAGAGATGGACCTTCCTTCTGCGAAGTGAGGCAATATACATTCCTAGCCCCCTGTATTGTGATATTTTGTGGCACATTAACCCCCTCGTGGCTATTTTATTGCCACTGCGCTCAGGTGCCGCAATGGTGCTCTCCTCTATCGTTCTTACCTCTAACTTGGCCAGCTTAGCCACTGATCTTTTATAATACTTGCCTCCGGATAGTATCTCTACTACCCGAACGCGCCCATAACTATCTGGAAAGGTGCGAGAAATAATCGCCCTTGGCCATCGCCCCCTGGCAAGGCCACTGTCACAAACTAAAACTAAATATCCTATTTCCAAATTAGCAACTTCAATGTGCCATTTGCGGCGCTTGTAGCTTAATTCTAACATTTCGATAGTGTTGACATTTTGCAATTGTCTTTTTACGGCCTGCCGCCCATTTACTATCCAGTTCTTCGTCCGCGTGTGACTGAGCACCTGCTCCGCCCCTGCGTGATTCAAGTCTCTATGCGTCCTTTCTATTATGAGACTCGTTACGCGGACTTTCCCGGTATCCAATGCCATTCGGATGGTTTGGATAGCTTCATGAGCTCGTCGACCCGATTAGCCACATATGTTTGGTAACGCTGACTTCCGGTGGTTGCCCAATATATCACGTTGGAACTGTCAGACCACAAGAATCTCCTTTCGAACTTTATCCGCTGTTCTTCCTGCAATTTCTTGGCCAACCTTGCCGCCATTACAGCCGCGTTTAGTTCCAGTCGAGGTATTGTCAACATCTTGAGGGGGCTCACTCGGCATCGACTCGCAATCAGTCGCACTTCTACCTTCCCCTCTTCGTCCTCCTATCTTACGTATGCGGCTGCACACATACCTTCCGCACTCGCGTCCGCGAATAAATGCAGTTGTGAGAGACTACCTCACCTAACCCGTTGCTGTAGTGCCGAGGTATACGCACTCGGTCGATCTGTTTTAAATAGACCAGCCAGCTGCCCCATCGCCGGTATAGCGGCTCTTCTATCAACTCATCCCACCCGGTGCCGCTTTGCCATACGTTTTGGAGCAACATTTTGGCTTTTACCAACAAGGGTTCTATGAATCCCAATGGATCGAAAATGCTCATTACTAGCCGCAGGATCTCCCTCTTGGTCGGCCACTTCCTACCTGATACCAGCTCCTGCTCTAAGCGCATCGAATCCAACTGAAACCGGAAGGAATCCTCCATTGGATCCCATTGCAACCCCAGTATCTTGCTCGTTTCCGTCTCATTTGCTTTTAAATTCACACTATCTTGCATGCTTTCCTCTGTGGTCACGTTTCTAAGGGCTGCCACAGAATTAGACGACCAGCGCGTCAGTTGGAACCCGCCTTCTGCACATATGGCTACCGTTTCCTCAACTAATTTCCTCGCGTCAGCCTCACTGTTCGTACTTTCTAGCCAATCGTCCATATAAAACTGTCTCTTGATAGACTCTACTGCCTCTGGGTAGGCTTTTACGAAACGGTTCGCGTTCTCGTTTTTCACATATAGCGCACTTGCAGCTGAGCTCCGAGCTCCGAATATTAAAGTACGCATACGAAACACTTTCGGCGGCCCCTCCCTGTCCATTCCCCTCCAAAGAAACAACTGACTATAAGAGTCCTCCTCGCTCACCCCGACTCTCATCTTTAATAGCGGCTGAGAATGTGATCTTACCTTCTCTGAATCTCAGCAAAATACATACCAAGTCTTCGTAGAAGTCGGGCCCCGTGAGCAGGCAGTTGCTCAATGACACCCCTCGAGAAATAGCTCGCCCATCGAAAACTATTCTAACTTTCCCGGGTGTCTGAGGATGCGTCACCGCAAAGTGTGGGAGGAACCAAGCCCTAGCCTTTCCTTCTAGCTCTTTTCGATCGACTAAGGTAGCGTAACCCACCTTTATATTTTCCTCCATTTTCGCGCAGTAGGCTCTTGCGAAGTCCTCCTGACGGTCTAGTCTTCGCTCCACCGTCCGGAGACGGTTCCAGGCCATGGTCTCGCTCTCTGGATGCTGGACTTCGTCGGACTTCCACAAGAATCCCGTTTTCCATCTCCCACCCGTAAACGTGGTAGTGCTCTTTAACAGCTCCGCCGCCCTCTCTTCGTCCTGCCTATACTCGGGCGAGCGCTGATTTATACCGACTCCATCGAAGGCTAATCCCCTCTTTACCGATTCGTGGAGCTCCTCATCCCTCTTGCTCTCCGTCATGTGGAAAGATGGCATTGCGTCGCCCTCACCTCCTCCCGGTACTCTTCCAAGAGGGACGTACCCTAGCTTGGTGCGAGATAACGCGATGGTGCAGTCTCGCTTCTCTATTATTCCCCGGGAGATCGTTAATCTCCAATTATCCTGCCCTATCAGAAGCTGTGGGGTCCCTGTCTCTTGATGATAAGAGAGTTTGTTTAAATGAGGGTGCTTTAATGCATACTCACGCGAGACTGAAGCCAGAGGTGGTAAATTGAGCTTCTTCACCGTATGGGCTTGCATAGAAAAGGCTTTTTTCGTGTGCATGCCTTTTATCATGCAAGACACCATTTGCGACCTATTTTCTGTCACGACTGCGTCTCCGATTCCCTGCAAATTTAGTACTCTTTCGGGCCCGGTTAAACCTAATTCTATTGCTATATCTTATTCTAATAAACTTATCGCACTTCCGTCGTCTAATAATGCACATACTGTAACCTTGCCTTTAGGTCCCGTCAGATGTACTTTGACTGTTTTCAAAATCGTCTGAGGCGCGTTTGCGACAAATACGCCAATGCCCTTGTCGCCTCTCGCTCTATTGCCCGACGCGCGATCGGAGCGCATGCCGCTATCCTCTTCGGTGCGCCCTTCAGTTTTTTGCTCGATCCAAGGGGTCGCTCGGTCGGCGATCGTTTTCGCTTTTGTCAATAATGGGTGATATTTACGATTACGGAAGTGTTTTTTGCTAGGACAACGGAATCTCGTATGCCCGGCACCCAGCCACAAGTAGCAAGTGTCACTTTCTTTAACCCCTCCTATCGCGGGGTAAAAATTTAGTCGTCACTTCTGCCCGGGACACTTTTGCGCGTGAAGTCAATGGCCTTGAGAAAAATGACCATAACTTTTAAACTACTATACGGATCGTAAAAAGAATAACTGTAAAATGATCGCATTGAAATTTGAAATTTATAATATTATAACCTTATCTCCTCAAACAATTAAGATAAAAACGAATAAATATTTAAAAAGTTGGCATTTTACGCAGCGCGGAGCGCCCTAACCAATATTGGTTAGATACAATTTTAGCATTTGTAAGCGTCTAACCAAAAATGGTTAACTCAAATAGGAAGGGTTAACATAAACCCAGCGGTCATTTACCTCTTTTTTCACGAACTGCTCGCATTGCGCCAGAGCATGTTCGCCTTTACACAGATCACAGTTTCGCACCACCGTGGTGCATATCGTTTTTTTGCGGTTGAACGGACCTACGTTCCTTGAAGTGCCGTCTCGTTTTTTGACCTCAAACAACTGGTCGACTGGGTTTGCTCCTGAATATTTTAATTCCTTAAGTGTAGCCTCTAGCCACAAGTCGAAATAAAATATTAGTTGCATTCTATCTCGCGGTTTTCCTGCACAAGTTACCCAAGCTGTAATTAATGCTCTGGGCATCTTCCCTACCAACGTCGCCAAGAGATCTTGCGTGACTAGCCAATCTATTTTTTCTAATGAAGCTAATGTCGCTATAAGATTCTTTATCTTGCAGGAATACCTTAGTAGATCTTTATAATTCAGATCTTCGCTCAATCTAGGATAATTCCGCGCTTCTCTAATAGCTATATATGCCACCTCGTCTTGATCGCCGAACAGGCTGTCTAACGTGCTAATTACTCTAGCTACATTATTCGGAGAGTGCAGCAAAGAGGCTACTGATTCTCTCGCGCGTCCATACAAACTTTTTTGCAATCGCAATAGATTGACACTCTCCGAAATCTGACCCACTTCTGTAGAATGATTATAAATAGCCTGAAAGGCGGCCCATTCTAACATTTCTCCGGCAAATCGAGCGAGTTCTTTAATATGGGAAGTTTAATAAGGCTAATGATCGACATACCTCTACCATCATCGCAGCTGCGGTCGAATCCGTCCCTGTAGTCGGCGCGTCTGTGGTGGCGGCGTCCCTCGACGACGCGGCGTTTGCCGCGTCCCGAAGCGACGCCGATTCTCCCGCCAGAACGGGAGCGTACTCCTCGGGTGGTCCAGATGTGCGTAGCTTCGTCGCGTCGACCACCGGGCTGACGTCGTCTCGTGCCGGCACGTGCTGTTTGCGGGTGACGGGGAAGGTGACGCGCGGGGTTACGGTGACGTCCTTTACCGCCGCCGCGCTCCTTGAGACCACAGGATTGTCACAAATCGTTATTTCCTCTTCTTGCTCGTCGTCTTTACCGGCTTCTTCTTCGACATGAATTACGGAGGCCCACGCTCGTACCCTCTCACTCACAGATAGAGCTTGAGAGCCCCCCGACAACTGGTAAATTCTCTGGGCGTGTTCCACTTCGGCGACGACTTCTTCCTCTTCGGCCTCTAAGTCGGCCTGCTGCGCTACCATCTCCGCTCGCAAAGCTGCTTGCTGCGCCTCTTGCCTGGCTAGAACTTTTTTCTTTTCCGCCGTTATTTTGGCGCGCTGTCGAGTAATTCGGAGTACTTCTTCGGATGCTAGTTCTGCGCTGATTTCACTTCGCACCGACGCCGCTTTCGAAGCTGCTCTCGACGCCGGCCGCGACGTTGCTTCCATCACTTTACGTTCCATTCTTCTTCAACGATACTGCGACGAGTGCTAGATCCGGCTCGAATAGGACCAGCAAATGTACCGCGAAGCTCTACTCTACAGTCCTCGTAAAGCAGTCTTAACTTCGCGTACACCGTTGCAATCTTGATGTTAGGGTTGGATCAGCAGCACTCCTTACACTTGCCACAGTATCGTCGAGAAATGAATTACAGTTTGTTTCCTGAATCCTTCGAGTGTCGCTCTGCACTGTTCTTGACCGAATAAAACGCAGGTTTGGTGAAGCGTCCTTTAATCCTCCCTTGACCTACGCAATACAATCAACGTGCACACTGAGCCGCTCTTCGTTAGACACTGAATTCAAAATATCCTAGCCGCATGCTGCCCGTTGATCTAACTAGGGATAACGCCTTCACAATCTCCTAATATCGTACGATAAACTTATTTACATAACTTATTTTCCTGTTGCTGAGGGCATATCTTAAATATATATATACAACACTATTTGTTAAATGGACGTAAGGTCTCTTCCTAATTATCATTACACTATGATTAATTAGTCTAACAAGATGTTACACACTAGGAACGCTGTTTATAGTCCAAAAACACGTACGGTGAGTCGACCTTAGCCCATATATGCTCTCCCTTCGTCATTTCGACCGTTCACGTAATTTGACACTCCCTCGTTTGCCAGAGATGGACCTTCCTTCTGCGAAGTGAGCCAATATGCATTCCTAGCCCCCTGTATTGTGATATTTTGCGGCACAAAAGGCATAGACGTAGGTACATGTGCTAAATTATAAATCAGCATCTTAGTCATAGATCTCCTTCGACCGCCTTGTGGTACACGGCCCGGTGGCATAGTGGTTAGGTCGCCTGATCTTACATTATTAGGTCCCGGGTTCGATTCCCGGCTGGGTCACCATTTTCCGTTGGGATCAAATTAACGGAATTGCATTTTTATTTCTGTCGATGGAATGCAATAACAAAACACACACTTACAGACATGTTACACGCACACATACATATACCACGTCATAGTAGGGTTGGTTGTAAGAGATTGTCATATGACAATAAACCCGCCCATTGTGACATTTCACAATAAATAGTATAAACAAACAAACAAACAAATAAACTTATTTTCCACCAGTAGGTCTAGGGCAATTATATTAGATTGCAAATGCCCAAATAATCGAGTAATAATCAAAAATAAAAAATAAAAAACCGACCCCATTTTTTTTGTAAGTGCAGCAGCCGGTTCATGGGGGAAACTTAGAACGGGCTATCATAATTGAACGCGTATACAAAATTTCGTGTTTGTGCTGTTGACCGTTGAGGAGTTCCCTCGTTGGAAGCCAATCCTTGGTGCCGCAGTCATGTATTGTAAAACTTCGAACATTTATACAAATTTCGTGTCTGTGCTGTTGACCGTTGAGAAGTCCCCTCGTCGGGAGCCAACCTGGGCGCAGCTGCTATGTCATGATGGAACTTAAAATGGCCTATCATAACTCAATGAGTGTACTAAATTTCGTGTCCATGCTATTGACCGTTGAGGAGTCCCCTCATCGGGAGCCAACCCTGGGCGTAGAATCAGATCATGCTTACCATAAATAATGCATTATCATCGGAGCTGAACCAACAAGTATATTTTCAATTTCATATGGTAATATTTGAGGAGTTCCCACAATTCCTCATGGATCCCATCATCAGAATAGGATTTTAATAAAATGGGACCAATCTTGAAGTATATCCTTTCAAATAATAAAACAATTTTCAAAATGGGTTCATAAATGATGGAATTCTGAGGAAACAAATATTTAAAAAAAAATACAACAAAATCGATAATCTCCTCCTTTTCTTGAAGTCGGTTAAAAATTCCAGGACACAATTGTGCGACTCTGGGTTATTGTTCACCGACAAAAAAATTTACTTGAGCTTTCAATCCGTCCTGAAGGGATATCATGCTTAAAATCCTTCCAGAAGTCATTGGTTACTTGCCGGGAATGTCTTGGTGTGACCCAATCGATTTTATTTTGTATTGACAGCTGCAAATAATTATTTCTAAAATAATTAATGTTGAATTTAGGTATATAAACACGAGTGAGAGGGTGCGACTGCGGCAGTGATACCGAACTAAAAGCGAAATATAAGAGTACGAAGCAGAGTCAACGTGAAACAGGGAAATAATTAAAACGTTTCGTGCCCGCAGCAAATTGGAAATGTTAAAAATAAACAGGGCACTCGGCGGCGAGAGACAGCACTCGTGACTCAATAAAGAGGCTTAAGCATCAATTTGTTGTTTTTTGCCCATCCCTACCCCCACCCACCGTCCGCGACTTGAATTGCGGCAGTAATTCGTAATGAGGAGGGAGCGCCTTTTGAAATTAAATCAAATAAAGTGGCATGTCTGAGGTGGCTTTTGGGCTCAGAGCTCTTTGCTGCGTTTCCACCAAGCGCTGGCAACATTCAACAGAATACCAGAGTCGCCCGCTTCTGTAAATACAAGCCATGCGTGAAACAATATAAATACGGCAACTTCTCTGTGACTCCGATTTTATACCAGTTCGCGGAAGCGCACTGGCAAACCTTAGCCTTACACCGGGGCGGACCGTGCGCTTGTGGGACGCCCTGGGCTAATATTACTTAGGGGCCTGCCTAATTAATCAACTAATTGCCATTTTGCCAAAAAATTGTTTTCGATAATGATGTGTAACGGACGTTAAGTCCACTACATATGATCAACAAATGCATCGATTTCCAGTGAAATCCACTGACAATTCAGCTATTATTTTGACTCGTGCAGCTATGAATCAGCACGATGAAACAATACTATTACTCAGAATATTTCGAATTGCATCATTTCACGGCCTATATAAAACCGGCCAAAAAGCAACCAAAGCTAATTCAGTCATTCGGCCCGCGAGTCACTACATCCGCGATTACATAGCCTGTTCGGCAAGCGTTATAACTGGAAATATTCAAACCTTCAATCAATAAATATCTTCTGCTTCATCAAAACCGCCTTTAAATACGCAGATAACTCATAAGTTGACACCACCACCTCACATCCAATTATTTGAAGTCTTCTGAGGGGTGGTCCCTCACAGATGTCTAGATCACTAGGTACTCAATATACAATAAGAAAAGAGGATAATACAATATCTTATTTGTTTAATATGATAGATACACAGCACACAGCTGACACACCCAAACATTTAACTCCTCCTACTTGAGTTAACCATTCTTGGTTTGACGCTTACAAATGCTAAGATTTGAGCTAATCAATTTTGGTTAGCCAACGGTCACCTTGCAAAAAATCCATTTAAAAAATAAAACGCGTTTCTAGATAGATAGATAGATTAGAACCGATAAGGTTATAATGTTTTATATGTAAAATTTCAATGCGATCATTTTACAGTTATTCTTTTTATGATCCGTATAGTGGTTTACAAGTTATAGTCGTTTTACTCAAGGTCATTGACTTGCGCCGAATTTACGCGCGAAAATGTCGCCGGCGAAAGTGACAGCTGAATTTTTACTTCGCGATTGGAGGAACTTATCACTAAAATAGACAAAACAACATTAATACCAATTGTAATAAAATCTTTATTAGTAGCTTAATTAAGCCGTAGTAATATTATTTGTAAAGATAGTTAATATAAGTAAAATTTAAACAAACATTCATTACTAGTTACTTATTGACAAGGCACTAACCTCGGTAGGAACTCAACTGCTATACATAGATGTTATTACTATGAATAAAGATTTTTTTAAAAAGATATTGCAAAAGTATTTGTCGCTAGCGGTCCGCCCCGTCCACCGAGAAATGATACATGAAGCTTGTTCGCTGCGAATGACTGCGTTTGCGAGAAAATACACTGAAAACAAGCGACGGAGAGTCCCTCGGATTAAATGCGAGAATTTGATCTCAGGTTTACCAACCTAATGATAGGATTTTTGAAAATTTGAGATTTTGTTGTTTAATTCACCATATTGTCTATTATTTTCAATGGAGGTTGGGCCCTTTATATCCACGGGGCCCTGGGCTGCAGCCCAAAAAGCTCTTATATAGATCCGCCCCTGCTTACACCATTAAAAAAATCGGCTGTGTCACCCCAGACTTTGCTGGCAAGAAGATGATGATTTATGTATATCATGTGAATAATAATTTAATAAATAAAATCGATGAGATCCCTCTCTCAGCCGGCGGACGAAACCCTCTGGGTTCCGTTTCACAACCGCCTCGCGCAGCGTGGTTTTTTCTTTGCTAATCTCGGGCGGCTCGGAGCTATTATTTGATTAAAATATATGGCAGAATTTGAATAATATAAGACGTGTAGCTTGTATATGAGATGTTTCAACCAAAATTTCACAATGTGATTTTGGTCCAACGAAGAATCTGTGTACCTAATTTATAATTTTTTTATTTTTTATTTATTTAGTACCTACTTCATTCATATTTTTTTATACATATTTCCACATTATTACCAATGTTATAAAGTAATTCGAAAAAATTTAACACGCAAATGTAGTAAATGGGCAGTACCCACCTAACTGGGACTATAATGTCCTGTATCTAGGCGGGTCAGAGTAAACAATTAAAATTAGCGATTTAATTTATAAAGAACTGAATTGACTAACGTTTTATTTTTAGAAATAGTATATATACCTAATTAAAATTTAATATATGATATAATATAATAATCTGTATAAATATTACAATGTATAAACCTACTCATATTTATGTAATAATATGGTAAGTACATAGAAACCTAAATTCGATTATAATAAATAATAAATATATTATGGTTTAAATATATTTATATTAGAATACAATTATATAAATACGATTATAAAAATAAGAAATACTATACGATATATTAATATTATATGCATAATATTTTATGTATATGTATACGATATTCATTCAAAACTAAATGTCACCAAAATATATTTTAAATTATCAATAAATTTAAATTTAAATTCTTTAAATCTAATATTTCAATATTGAAATATGACTAATGCGCATTTCATTTAATTTAATTCATGGACATAATTTTATCTCAAGTACCTATAGTCATTATAATACCTGCATATCATACCTAACATTAAATATAAATATATTTATATATACATAATATTTTTTTATCTATTTTGTCTCTTCCTTTAACCTCACTTCCTATCCTGACTCCCCCCATTCTTAAGCGGAAACAATATAAAATTATATTGCGTTCATTTTCTATCCATTACATTTTCGGAATTACATTTTCGGAATCGAATTTTTGTCACTTTTAAATACGTTGTTATTGCACTGTATGTAGTTCTGTTTGGTTCCAGAATAAATAAAAATACAATAAATTTTGAAAAAATATTTAAAAAGAGATTGAGTATATACCTGCTAAAATTTACGACTGTAGTGATTGAACATCTTATTAGATAATTAAAAAATAACATAAAAACTTAGGTATAAGTAAGTATAAATAGAAATTAAAGTTGTAGTTATAGAATAATAGTAATTGATTTAATAGACTGCGTATTATAAAATTATACCCGTGTTTTTTTTTTCTCATTATTATTATTTTATTATCAATTAATTACATTGATTATACTCTGGACTATTTTTGACGATTTTTTTTATTATTAATTTTATAATTTTAGGAATATTTTGTCTATGTTTGATGTTTTTTTATAGTTTTATTTCTAATATAGTTCAAATTACCCCCTTTTTTTGAATAATTTGAAATATATTTTTTGACATTTAGTTTTGGTTGTATATAGGCCTAGGCAGTTAGGGTAATCATTTCGGCGATGTTGTAACCGCGGTAGTCCAGGGTAAATCCAGTCTACCCTGGACAACGGCGCGGCGGTTGCAACATCACCGAAACGTCGGGTGTCACAAATTTCATGCTGTAATTTCGCTTTTGCACGACTGCCCAACAAAAAGAAGTGTAATGTTTTACGTTTCTTTATTCCATCCTATAAACGCTTATAAACGCTTGAACCGATTTAAAATTGTGTATGTATTATTTGAATAGTTATGTCATTCCGAATGTCATAGCGTACCTATATTGTCCAAATGTCAAATGAATAATCGTCTAAAAGTCCAAATGTCAATAAATTAAGATAAATATATCGTGTTTGGTATGAAATTTTTATTTATTTATTTTGTTTTTTACATATACATATACATTCAAATGCATGAGAACAACAGAAAATGAAATGACAATTTAGATAATGCCATTGTATGCTTTTAAAGTTATATACACATCTGTCTGAGCCCAGGTTGCATAGCGCATACATTAAACGCAAATGATTACCTTTCAATTGTGCAAAGCAAAGAGCAGCCGAGCCCGCCTTGCTAGGCAACCCTGTGTTAAGGCGAGCTCACTTCGGGAGTCACACTAGAGTGCCACGGTTGTGTCAAGGGAAGATGTAAGATATATTTTTTTTTAATTATTCTAATTTTAATTTATAATCATTATTATTATTATTATATTATTGTTATTATTACTTTTTTATTTTATTATTTATTATTTTTTATTCCCTTTTTCAGTATTTTAAATAATTGTCTAAACCGCAGAATAAAATCTACAAGCACGAATCCCCTCTTTTGCGATATAGAGGTCCCTGTCGCATCGTATACATATGAGTTCCGCTCGTTTCACAGTAAATATTGCTATCCATAATGCAGGTAGGCAGATAGTTTCGTATTGAACACAACTGAACTGATTGTCTAGTGATTAACGACTTCAGGGGTTCGCAGCAAGCGGTTTTCTATCAACGTAATCTTAATCTATCGATCTAAACGATCTAATTCTAAACGACTAACACTTTTGATGGTCTAATTGAGTTCATCCTGAATATATATAAGTATCTATATGGATAAATACATAAACCACAATATATATTTCATAAAAAAATCGTTATCCGGTTTTATTCCACTATAACTTCGAAAACGAAATACGTCACGGGTCCTGAACAAGGCCCCTTGACTGACTTACAGAATGGGCAATCGTTTTTATGCACTGGATGTTTATAAAGACAACACGCGTCCACGGGGCCGTATCGGAGCTTCCGTAAGTTAAAGCTTTATTCTTTAAAAAAGTGCTTTTGCGCGAGACAAATTGTTTCTAATATTTATGAATACAATAGTTCACTTTTTCTACCTCCAGTCGTGTTTTTTTATTTTTTGAAATTTTTGTTCTTGTTATTGTATTTATAACTAGATAACCCGGTGAACTTCGTACCACCTAAATTGATTTAATTGTAACTCTTCCTAAGCGTTTATTGATCCTAATCAGCCTTCCAAATCCAATTCATTGAACTCTATAATATGGCCGAATCATGTAACGGTTTGAGTTTCGTTTGGTGATTAAATGAAAGTCGTTTGTAATTAAAATAAATTCAATGTATTTAATTTATATGATGAAATATAAATGCTTTTTCACTTTTCCGACTTTTTTGGCTTGTTCAACTTTTCCGACTTTTCCTACTTTTTCGACTTTTTCGACTTTTTTTTAACTTTTTGGACTTTTTGGACTTTTTTGACTTTTTTACTTTTTCGGCCTTACCCACTTTTTCGACCTTTTTGACTTTTTCGACTCTTTTGACTTTTTCGACTTTTCGACTTTTTGAAATTTTATACAATCGCACGGAATGAAAACAGTTATGGATGGCGCAGCTGTCAAACAATAGGATCGCCGCGAACGCCATTTATTGAAAGTGGGCAGTTTCCCAAAATGACCAATTTCGATTTTTTCGATTTTCAGTTGTTTCTTTTAATTTTTCCTAAATATTTTTTTTTGTAAACCACCCCTGAATCAGGGCAAACAAAACAAAAAAAATAATAATTCAAATTGGTCTAGTCATTTTCGAGATCTTGCGAGACTAAAGCACGGCGATTCATTTTTATATATAAGAAGAAGGTGTCAAACAACGGCGATAGCCTTTGATTACACAATTAGGGTAATTTTATTGGGTACGATTTTGTTTTAAAATTTCTCAAAATGATAATAATAATAATAATAATAATAATAATAAACTCTTTATTTCAAAATAAAAAAGGCAAGCTTATTGCCTTGCGGCAATGTCTATCAGCTAACCTATAGCTTAACTTTATAATATAATTTGTTACGTTGGCTACACAAAAGAATACTAAAAATTAAACTGATTAGAAAAAAAAGAAACATACAGAAAACAAAAAAGAAAAGATATAAAAAAAAGGAGAACAAATTACTAAAATTAAATAAAGACGCAGAGAAAATAAAGGTGACGATTAAATTAAACTGTCTGCCTTTAAACAGGCGGCAGCCTAATTAGGTCTCAATTATTGAAGATGTTACGTACCCCGTCGTAAATTGTATAGTAATAGCACTGTTAATGTTAATTAATCTAAATGTTAATTAATCTAAATGTTAATACTTAGTGCGCCACTGCCATAAGCATTGGCGCTGCTTTCAATATATCAGCCGTCGCAACTGCGCGACGCCATGCATTCGCACGCCAGCCTTCGGCGCATACACAATAAATCCGAATCAACAGTTACTGTTTCATTTTCGCCGAGCCACCGTCGTACAAATAGTGATTAGATCGTTGAGGCCTCACTGCCTATCCGACAATCTAACATTGGTGACCCGACATTTGAATTTACGCACCTTCAATCTAACATTGGTGGATTATTTCTCAAAAATCGGCGGTGGTTTCGAAACAGTAGGTGTGAATGCATCAGCAATAGAGTCAGTGTTGTACTTTTAATAAAGCCAGTGATTTCTCGTTCCGCGCACGTACCCTTATCAGCGTTGGACCGTCGAGCTTATCTCATTTGGCGAATTTCCGAGAAATCAATCCGCTCGCCGACACGACTCTGCCTGCCACACACCGCGCGTCGTGACCCAACGTCAACGTTCACTCTACGTCAACAGGCACACACAAGCCGTGCATATAGCAGTGCAAGACTTCAAAAAGCTAAGATTTTATTATTTATTTTTAATTTCTTTTGCCATTCTGCATAAGTTTCTACATTTTTATTGAGTAACAACTATTTGAAATGGCGACTCCTAAACCAAATACAGTAGAGGATCCTAGACTATCAGCCATGTCGTATGCAAACAGACTTCCGGATTTCTGGCGTTCTGAACCCAAACTGTTCTTCGCGCAATTCGAAGCTGTTATTGCTCCACAAAAGGCGACTGACGAAGTTAAGTATCAGCTCATCATTGCGAAACTTCAACTCGATGATCTCCGCCAGGTCAGCGACATAATTACAAATCCTCCCACTGACGATAAATATGAAACCATTAAAAATCGACTCATTAGCGTTTACGAAGATTCTGAGCTTCGCTCATTTCAGAAACTACTGAGCGATATGCAACTAGGTGACCAAAAACCATCGCAGCTTCTTAGACGAATGAAAGACTTGGCCGGAGCCAAGGTCAATGATGAAGCCTTACGGATCATGTGGGCTGGCCACCTACCCAAGCATGTGCGTTCCATTCTCGCAGTTTCGGACCAGAGCAATCTTCCGGAACTGGCCAAACTGGCCGACACAATTTTGGAGAACACCACTGGAACGGACAAAATTCATGAAGTTGCCGCTTCATAATCGCATAACAACCGTTCCTCTTCCAAACAACGCTCAATGGAACACACCATCGCAGAGCTAACAAAAAAAATCGACGAACTAACCACGTCGATGAAGTCGTACGAACGAGGCAGACCGAGATATTCCCAAAAAGGAAATCACTCCCGTTCGCGCTCCCGAACGCACTCTCGGTCAAACCATCAAAACGCAGAGGATAAGCCAAAAACAAATAAGGGCATTTGTTTCTTCCACAAACGTTTTGGCAACGACGCACGAAAATGCCAAGAGCCTTGCACCTTTGGCAAGAAGGAAAACTAGAATCAGTGCAGCAAACTGAGGCAAACGCTGTCACTGGTTCTCAATCATACCGCCTCAACATAACTGACAAAACTAGTGGCATTAAATATTTAATAGATACTGGAGCTGGCGTATCGGTCATCCCCCGTGGAAAACATCCAGCACATCCAACGTCGATTAAGCTATACGCAGCTAACGGCACGGAGATTCGCACCTTCGGAGAACGCACCCTTCGATTGAATCTAGGCCTTCGACGTATTTACATGTGGAAATTTATAATCGCCGACGTTAAGATAGCTATTATAGGAGCCGACTTTCTAGCGCGATACAACATTCTAGAAGATTTAGGGCACCATCGACTGATAGACAATCTCACGAACGTCTCAGCAATCGCATCACTCGATAATTCAAGCTCTCCATGCATTAAATTAATTAATGGAGAAGACCCTTTTGCAAAAATCCTAGAATCGTTTCCAAACATCACACGACCGAACATACTGCCAAACAGTGAGGTTAAGCACAACGTCAAGCATTTCATTGAGACAACTGGACCTCCTGTTTACGCCAGAGCACGACCTCTTCCTCCAGATAGATATGCACTAGTCAAAAAAAAGATTCAAGAGCTCATCGACTTAAATATCTGCAGACCGTCCTCAAGCCCGTGGGCGAGTCCTCTGCATTGTGTAAAAAAGAAAAATGGCGACCTTCGCTTGTGCGGTGATTACCGTCGTTTGAATTCCGTCACTGTCGCTGATCGATTTCCAATTAGCAGACTTCAGGATTTCACTTATATCCTACACGGAAAAACAGTTTTTACAAAAATCGACTTGGTTCGGGCATTTAACCAAATTCCGATTAATGATGATGACGTTCCAAAAACTGCAATAATTACGCCTTTCGGCCTATTTGAATACCTCAAATGTTCATTCGGCCTACGCAACTCTGCTCAGACATTCTCCAGGTTCATGACTGCAGTTCTACAGGGCCTAGAATTCGTATTTTGCTATATCGACGACATCCTCATCGCGTCAGCAAACGAGCAAGAGCACATTAAACACGTTAAAATGGTTTTACATCGTTTGGACGAAAATGGCATCACGATCAACATTCAAAAATGCCAGTTTAATAAAAAAGAAGTAGAATATTTAGGGTATCATGTGAACGAAAAAGGAATTACGCCAATCGCAGACCGACAGCAGGTCATATCTGATTTTCAGAGACCCGATACCGTTCAGCAGTTGCGCCGATTCCTCGGCATGATAAATTTCTACAGAGAAAGCACTCCACACGCTGCTAAACATCAAGCAGAATTAAATAAGTATTTAATTGGAGCAAAGAAAAATGACAAAACTCGTATCATATGGAACGACATCTCTTCTCAAGCGTTTCAAGGATGTAAGGATGCAATAAAGAATGCCTTCACACTCGCTCACCCAGCACCTGAAGCACAGCTAATTCTAGCTACAGACGCATCAGATACCGGTATTGGAGCGGCCTTACAACAAAAGATAAATGGAATTATTCAACCCTTAGGTTTTTTCTCCAAAAATCTGAACGTAACTCAACGGAATTACTCGACTTACGATCGTGAGCTTCTAGCGATTTACCTAGGAATCAAGCATTTCCGTCGACTCATTGAAGGTCAAGACGTCACTATCCATACAGATCACAGACCGATTATCTACGCATTCACCAAGAACGCGTCTGCTAAAAACGAGATTCCTCGTAGGGTTCGTCAACTAGACTATATCCAGCAATTTTGCAACAAAATCGAACACATTCCAGGAGATCAAAATACCGTCGCAGACTGGTTATCTCGCATAGAAGCAATCGATTGCCCCACCGAGATTAACTACGAAGAATTAGCACTCTCACAGCAGAATAACGACGAAGCAAATAATTTCCTCCGCTACAACTCGCAAGTGAAGAAAATTACACTCCCAGGAATCAGCAAACCTATCATCTGTGATACAGGAAAAGACCAAATCCGACCATTTCTCACTGAGAAATTCCGTCGCACAGCATTCAATATCATCCATAATATCGCGCATCCAGGCATACGTGGCACCCGGAAATTAATCACGCAACGATTCATCTGGCCTCGTATGCACACGCAAATTAAGGAGTGGACCCAAGCATGCATCCCTTGTCAGAAGTCGAAAACATTTCGACACAACAAACCGCAGCTTGAAAAATTCGATTCAGCTGATCGTTTCAATCACATACATGTCGATTTTGTCGGGCCGTTACAAGTTTCTCAAGGCTGTCGCTTCCTACTAACGATTATCGATAGAGCGACACACTGGTTCGAGGCGATTCCGCTTCCCGACCAAACCGCAGAAACAACAGCAAAAGCTCTGTACAATAATTGGATCACGCGATACGGATGCCCCGAAAAAATAACTACAGACCAAGGTACAAATTTCGAAAGCAATCTATTTCGAAATTTAACAAACGTTCTTGGTATTAAGAAACTACGAACAACAAGCTTTCACCCGATAGCAAATGGAAAGATAGAACGCGCCCATCGCACAATGAAAGCCGCACTTATGGCTAGGCAAAACACAACAAACTGGTTCGACGAAATACCAACAGTCTTACTAGGTATGCGTGCAGCCATTCGACAGGACACAGGAACCTCCTCAGCAGAATTAACATTCGGCAAACAATTACGTTTACCTGGAGAGTTCATTCAGCCAACCAAACACAAGCAGTTGGACTCTACGTTCGTCGAAAGACTTCAACAACACCTATCAGACCTATCAGCTAAACCAACGAGAGAATGCACCCGAGACAACGTTTTCGTGCATCCAGATCTCAAGGATTGCACTCACGTTTTCCTGCGAGATGATATGGTCAGGAAGCCATTACAACAACCATATTCTGGACCTTTTCGAGTGATAAAACGAAACAATAAAACGTTCGAATTATCCATAAAAGGAAAACCAAAAGTAATGTCGGCTGATCGCGTCAAACCCGCGTATTTCATCTCACAGGGCAGCGATCTGAAAATGCAAAACGAAACAACACAAAAAGTTTCAAGCGACAAAATAATGACTCAAACGAATCGTCAGACCACCCAGCAAAATTCCATTCCCACGCGCGAAAAAGGCGATAAGGCAAAAGAGCATTATCGCACGCGCAGCGGACGGATCGTCAAGAAGGTCCGATTCTTAGACGGATGACATCACTGCTACGTGACTTTTTCAAAATACCATTTTATATCGTCACAACAAGAGACAAAGGAAATCAGTCTTCACTGAGATCGAGCGAGTAGTAACCGCCTTTTTACCTTACCACCTAACACCAATCCTATTTCGCTCCAGGGCTAACCAACTTGGAACCAGCCGCCAAAGATCCTTTTCTCCTTCACAAGTATCATTATTCCAATTTCTTGCAACTACAAGGCGAAATGGGATCTCAACAAAGCAAAGACGAAGTCATTATCGCTGGAACTAAAATGGAAAACACGAACCGACTATCAGACACACTCATAATCATCGCAGTCATCTCGATAGCCATCATTTTCGTCGCCCTTTGCCATCAACGATGTCGGCAAGGTATCCGGAAGTGGGTCCGAATGGAAATCGCCCGCCCTCACCTTCTGCCGCCACCAGGGACAACCAGCTCCAGCACCGCAGCAGCCACTCCAGGTCAACACGCCATGGTTTAGTGCAGTGCTAGTGAAAATAAATGCGCGCTCAAGGCTGCATTCTGTGAAAATGACTTAACAAATGTTTTTTTTTCTACAAGGCTCTTTTACAGCCTCTAATTATATAAAAAATATATGTGTTTTAATTTTTTATGCAATTCAACAATTTATTTACAAAATTGTTCAATATTTTTACACATAACTTAACAACTTTACAGCATTTTACAATTGTTTACATACTAACAACATGCGTTTTTCAATGTATACTAACATAGCATGTAGCTCAATTTAAATACGTGGTAACTACCACAAGCAATGTATCGAGATTAACTTTAATATTCTAAGCAAATCTCTAGGGGGGAGCAGTGTTACGTACCCCGTCGTAAATTGTTTAGTAATAGCACTGTTAATGTTAATTAATCTAAATGTTAATTAATCTAAATGTTAATACTTAGTGCGCCACTGCCATAAGCATTGGCGCTGCTTTCAATATATCAGCCGTCGCAACTGCGCGACGCCATGCATTCGCACGCCAGCCTTCGGCGCATACACAATAAATCCGAATCAACAGTTACTGTTTCATTTTCGCCGAGCCACCGTCGTACAAATAGTGATTAGATCGTTGAGGCCTCACTGCCTATCCGACAATCTAACAAAGATTAAAATAATTGCAAATTGAAAATGAATACATTAATTTGAATTTGAATCTGAATAGATGTGTGCTCACAACTTCACAGTGTCTATGTGGAAATTACTCCGAGAGCTGTCTGTGACCATCGCTCTACGTGACATTAATTATACATTGTCGCAAAGCCTCGAAATGAATAAGTAATTAAATGAACAAAATTAAAATTTCACCTCGCGACTTCGCAGGTGTAAACTTCCTGTCTCCCTGGCGTTTCGAATTATTTTCCTTTCCGGACACTCATTCTGTACGTATTTAAATTTGCAATTAGCAGATGAAAAAACAACCCCTAATTATCTCTCTCCCTGGATGCTTGACCGGGCGAGGCTACCGCAAACGACAATATACTAAAAAGGCACCTAAATAAACCTATAAAATAAACTTTTTACTTTCACATACATACTAGTGTTTATTCTGTCCTTTAGAGCCCAGTCAAATAGAAACAAATTTCCAGTTGAGTAAATTATTTTTATATTAATAACTAGCTGACCCTTGCCCACTTCGTTGGGCGGTAAAACTTTCTACCTGTGATTAAATTATGAGTGTGGTTCGGTTAGTACCGAGTGCTATGATTTATTTCCTGACTGCCAAAAGAAGGGTTATATTTTTACTGCATATGTATGTATGTATTTGCATGCCAATTTGACTATAATACCGTTATTTGTGAGTGTCTTCTTGTGAGTGTCTTATTTGTGAGCGTATTATCTCTAACTATTTATGCAGTAATAGGGAAGTCTTTTGTTTTAAACACTTGAGACGATACATTTACTTATTTTGATAAAAATTCATAATTGTTGATAATATGACCAATAAACATGACCTAACGATTTAAATATTTTTTTTAATATAAAATACTACTTTTTGTGACTTAAATATAAAAGGTAGACATATGCTGCCGCTGACTTTTTTGTAGGCATTATCAAGCTCTACAACTTTCTTCTAGAACTTAATCATATATCTGTCATCGTTAAGGCAGCGTTAGTTAGAAACGTTTTCGTTCGACCGCTTATTCTCCGACCGCTTATTCTCCGGTTTTTATCTTCCGGTTGCGAATGTGATCTAAGCCTGACGAATTTCGATATATATTTACATTATTCGATAATTTAGAAAATTTTGAAATTGGGCTGATTTTAAATGTAATAGTTAAAATTATTAAATGAAATAACCACAGAAAATAATGTATATTTATATTATTTCAATCTATCCACATCTTTTGGTCGTGCACAGCCTTCAAATTTATTGAAATTTAAGCAAGAAATACCAATAAAGTTAGATCCCAGTTCAGGTAAAAAATACTATCAAATTATTTTTATTTTGGTTTTCTTTCTTAAATACAAGGTCAAATGTATAGAAACATAATTTTTTAGTCAATTAATAATATTTACAACAATTTTTTTATTGAAAAAAAATTTTTTTTTGTGAAGAATTGTAAGTCTAAGAAAGTCATTTTGAACAATGGAACATCTCCGTTTTCACTCATTCTCAGGTGGAAGTACATTAACCCTTCAGGCCTCGGCCCCTCAGCCGATTGACAAGTTGATGTCAAAAAAAATTTAGTAAAAATTAGTAAAAAAAATGAATTATGACAATGTCCCACCAAAACATTAATTACTGCCAAACCACTGTACCCATAATTAAAATAAAGCATATTAACATAAGAAAACATAATAAAATAAAACAAATAAAATTAAAACGGGGCCGTCACACTGAATCGTGTTGTAGCCGATATCGGCCAATCGGGGCTAGAGGGGCTAAAACCTGATTTCTGGGACAAATTAGGAATAGTTGACCTTAACAGCATAGCCGTTCTGATAAAACGGTCCCTAGAATTTACTCCACAATTTTTTTCCTAAGGCTCTGATAGCATTGTCCGGCGAAGTTAACAGCAATTTATTTGGCCATCTTTAATATCATTGATAAGGATTGTTTTATCGTAAAGCACTGATAAATTATTAAAAAAAATATTATTTAACTAAGGATAATAAACAATAACATTTAATAATTATTAGTGCCATCTATCGCACTTAAACAAATAAAATAAAATAAAATATAGACGGAGCTGCTATGAAGACGGGCACATCTTATAGTATTATTACAGTTCTGGAGGGTAAGCAGTAACGATCGGCTGTGGTAGGTTTAGGACAGCTGTCTTGCCACATGTGAGCGTACACCTTACCACCTGTGAGAGTGGCCACCATTCACTTGACTCCAATTGATTGTGAGCGAAGGGTGGTTCTCATCAAGAAGTTTTCTCCGTTATTGAAAGTTGTGGATGTTGAAGTTGAAGTATTTAATCAGAAGGTCTGTAGTAGGTTGCCAGTTCGTAACGCATTGATTGATATTTCGCCGTTATGTAGTTAGTGTGGGCGCGAGGTGAAGCCGTAGTTGTGTATCCGAAGTTGAAGCGCCGCGATAGATTCGAAGATAATGGTAGTCGCGTATACTATGCGTGATTTGTTGACTCGAAGTGAAGGGTATAGCGCGAGTACTTGTTAATGCGCGGTTACTGCCCTCCAGGGAATGATATTGATCGATCGAAATGTACTGCGTTTTATATTGTAAGCAGTGACGCAATAGTTGTGAGAGGGGTGAGAAATGTGTGTTAATTTCGTATCGATCAGAAGAAATGACATTAGTCATCACCTGACTGTGCGTAAAATGCCGAATTTAGTTGGAAATCAACTGCATCTGGCTCGTGTAGATTTGAGCGAGTTTGCGGTTTCGATTCTGTAGAAATTACTTTTTTGTTGTGGGTATGTTGGACTAAATCTCCAACACACCAATTCTCTCCCTCTTCGAAGCCATAATTTTTGAGATACGGAATTCGCGGTTTTAGATAATTTTTCTAAGAAGGAGGCACAAACTGTATTGGGGGTTTGGAATATGCTGTCAAACCCTTGTTGGCACGAGCCACTGAGAGGCTAATTACCTTGCGAATTAGAGTCCTTTATCTAAAGCCACCTTGCAGCCAGCTAGAATATGTCTAATGTGCAAGGGGTATTGCTACAAAGAGGACATGAACTATTCTCGGCATAGCTCCAACGAGCGAGGTTAGGTTATATGCTCCAAGGATATATCCTTATATTGAGCGCGTAATGATTATGTGTTGAAACCAATATACAAATTTAAAAACTGATTTAATGTAAACAATATTAAAATAATAAGATCTTTGATTTAAAAATTCGTTTGTTATTATAATATTATTTTAATTTGAGATAGGATACCGAAAAGACGTGTTTAGAACGCCATCTATTGGACTACTAAACTTGAGAGAAGATTAATCAATGTTTGCAACTATGAATGCAATCTACGCGTTGTATTTCGTAGTAAAACCCTAGCTGCCAAATAGTAGTACGGCATTGAGAAATGTAATACCCTATATAATTAATGGTATAATTTAAATTTGTTATCCAATTTTAATCCAATTTAATCCAAGTAAAATCATAGCTTCCAAATCGTAGTACGGCATTGAGCAATCTAATACCTTATATAATGGATAGAACGACTAAAATTTGTTATCCTATAATGTAGAGTATGTAGCATTTTTTCGGGCGATCCCAGAGTAGGCTCGCTGCATAATTTCTAGGCCAAGTTATTCCAGAAAAGCTATTGTGTCGCATTCGCGTTGGCTGAAACGCATTTGAATAAACAATTTGACGTCAGTGCGCACTCCAAGATTTAGTTACCTTAACATTCACTGGCAAGAATAAAGCACAGTTATTAACGACGTAGTATGCCCGACTTCCGCTTTTATTTCTACTTAATATTCTTAATTTCAATTAATGTTATTTTTTAATTATTGTGTAACTAGAAATAAAAATACAAACAACAAGTTATTTATAATGAGATTGAACTTTTTTTGAAGATGAACGCGCAGAATAAATTTAGAAATAAATTGTACAATTAACAATGCTTACAATTTTGTTTTTAAATCTATTTATCGACAAAGTAATTACTATTCGTTTTGCCAAAGCTGTTAGTTTCTACAAATAAAACACAAAATTAGTTCCGTAAATCGACGTATTTTCGCAGGTCTGTCCAATAATAAAATCAGTTGTGTCAATTCAACACTTTCGCGGCAAGCAGCAGAGGACTGATTTCATTTGAATATTGATATTATAAATATAGTCCATGAGCGCCCTCCCTCGGCCGGCAGTCGAATTCTGTTACTGGTATTGCCGAACCTCCAGCCGCGCGATTCGTTTCTCGGCTGAAATAGGACGGCTTAGCGTTAATATAATATATGTTAAAATTTAATTATTATTAATGCAGCTTGTATATGAGATATTTCAACCAACATTCCATAACTAGAGCTGTTAACTGCAATGGTCGAACCCGTCACCTCAGGAAGTTTTAACAAAATATGATCGTTCTGTCTCCCGTGAGGTTATCGCAGAAAACTTAGGACCAAAACAGTCCACCGACAAGCTCCGCCACATGCCCTAAGAGGCCAAAGCCTTATCCGCGAGATAGCCAGGTATGTTACCCAGCGGGCTGATACTCACGCCCTTACTTCCCGTTGCGACCAGATTACTCCGGTCTCTCGACTGGTTACGAGTTCGATGTCGCTTGCGCGGTCTTCTCCCTTACGTAGCGGTGAAACGGTGTCAATCGAATCTATCGCGGACCACGACATCCTTTGCCCGGCTGTTCACCCGGAATCGGGTAGCCGATGGTCGTTTCAAGAGCAGTCGCCGTAAGGTCAGCAACCACCCTCGCTCTATAGGAAACAGTACTGTTTCCAGACTGTAAAAGCCTGTAAAAAAATAATACTACATCGTTATGACTTCCTGCTGTCACGGATTCGCCCGTAGTAGTTAAGAACTCTTAAACACGGATTGGAACCAATGTACGATAGGGATAGGGGATATTCTGATCTGCCGCTCGCTTCAGAATAAACGTCAAAACATTACTTCGGACTACTGGTTGGTTTTCGCGCACGGTTGTGCTAAAAAATCACATAAAATCGAACTCTAAATTAGCATGGTTGGCTTGTAAGTAACCTAATAATCAAAAAATCACAAATTTAAATAAATCTACGCTTCATTCGAGAAGTAAAATATACTCAGGAAAAATAGTATTAAAAATGTACCTATATTATTAACGTATCCTCTTTCCTACAACAAGCTAGAATACTTAAAAATACCTAAATACCATATATTCAATTGGCTTCATAAGTATTCTTTTTTTTTCAATTACAACACACGAAGCGAATTATTCGGTACGCTTTTTCTTAATTATCTCAATGCGGAAGCAATTTTTTTTGCATAAAAGAATATTTTACATTACATATAATATTATAAATTTCTGTACAATAACGGTCCAATCAGCGCGAGAGTCAAACTCAGGCCTTCTGTCGGATAAAAGGGAAGCCGGAAGATGTAAATGAAGCAAAGAAAAATATTCGCATGAAATCAGGCATGCAAATTATTAACAACCGTAGGCGGAACGATGGAAGTACAGATGGCATTCAAATACTCGACCCCAAAGGCTGGCCAAAACACAATATCATAAAAAAAAATTAACAATTTTTAAAGTACTAGAAATGGAACGTACTATTTTAAAATAATATTTATTCTGGACTGGCAGCTTTGCTGATACATCCAGATCAAATCTTGAAAAGCTAGTAAGCTATACTAATATTATAAAGAGGTAAAGTTTGTGAGTGTGTGAGGTTGTAGAGAGTAATCTCTGGATCTACAGAACCGATTTTGAAAATTCTTTCACCAATAGAAAGCCGCGTTATTTGTTAGTGTCATAAGCTACATATTAATCCAAAAAATGGAAAGACTTTTTTGTGGTAGTCGGATTTGCAAAATAAGTCGGAGAAAAAACTGTCGATTGAAAAGGTTTCTTATGAACGCTGCCTTAACGATGAGAGATATATGATTGCGTTCTAGAGAAAAGTTGTAGAACTTCATAGTGCCTACAAAAAAGTCAGTGACAGCATATGTCTAACTTTTATATTTAAGTCACAAAAAGTGTCATGTTTATTTGTCATATTATCAACAATTATGAATTCTTATCAAAATAAGTAAATTTATCGTGTGAAGTGTTTAAAATACAAGACTTTTCCCTTTTACTGCTTATAATTTCCTTTTTACTGCACACATGGTTAAAGAGATAATACGACATATGTAGGTATGGAACCGCGACTGTATCTCGGGTTGGAACTCCTGAAAGACAATATATTTTGGTACCAAATAATAACATTACATCTAATATAGCATACAGAGAAGTTTGAACAATTCAAATAAACATAATTTATTTATTCATAATCATTTCATTAACTTATTTGAAACCCGGTAATATAGCCAAATTGGCATGCAAATACATACATACATATGCGTTAAAAATATAACCCTCCTTTTGGCAGTGAGGAAATTATACATAGCACTCAGTACTAACCAAACCACACTCATAATTTCGTCACAAGTAAAAAATTTTACCGCCCAACGAAGTGGGCACGGGTCAGCTAGTATTATAAATAAGTAATGTTTGTAAGTTTGTATGTAGGGGGTAATCTCCGAAACCATTAATCGGATTTAAAAAATTCTTTCACCAATGGAAAGCTCCATTATTTATGAGTGCTATAGGCTATATTTTATTGTGATAAATATTGATTTTCAATACAAAATCATGATATTTGTAAAGCAAGTCGGATAAAAATGAGCTGGTGAGTTGCTTTATCGTCGTGCGCCGAAGAAACGGTTTGATATATTATATGAAAACAATATAATGCGATCAATTTTTTTGTCATATTATGACAATAACATTGATCGCATAGAGATCTATAAAAAAATCAGTGACAGCATACAACCAGTAAAACCGCCGCATTTAGTAAAACCGCCGTAAAATTAGCCATTTAGTGTAAGATTTTAGGTGGTATAGTTATAGAGATGAAATTAGTAACGCGTGCAAGCACCCCGAAATACCTAGCATGCGGCGGCGACGACTTCTGGTCCAGCAAGTCAGCGTTCAGCGGAAGCCGGCGCGGGTGGCGAGGAACATGATGCGTACGTCTACGATATAGATAGCGTGCATCTCAGGGAGGGGCGGAGGGCGTCTTGCACTATATAGCTAAAAAGGCAAATAAACGCCACCCTACTTAAATTAACAAATCGATTCCAAACTTTACACGAAGCGAAGCTGCGGGCAACAGCTACTACATAATATTACTATGATTTTAGGCAAAACCGAGTCTGTCTTTAAGCTGATCGACAGAGCTTGCACTAATCAGTTCAAAAGGTGGTTTATTCTACATATCCACCACTCTATTTTGCAGAACTTTCTTAAATAATGACATTTTCATTTTGTACCCATGAGTTTTGTGCTGTAACCTCAAAATTTTGTGTTGATGGGTAACCAGGTACATCGTAATAAATTGTGACAATTTGATATACCCTTCGATTTATTAAGCTACTTCAAAAAAAGGATGAGGTTATCAATTCGGTTGTATTTTTTTTAATGTTTGTTACCTCAGAACTCCTTCATTTATGAACCGATTTGGAAAATACTTTCTTCCAAATTGCTCCCATTTTTGGTCACAAAAATCCTGTTTTGATGATGGGATCCACAAGGAATTGAGGGAAATACTCAATTATTATCATATGAAGTTGAAAATTTACATATTGGTTCAGTTCTGATGACAATGCATTTTTTATGTTAAGCATGACCTAATTCTACACCCAGGGTTGGCTCCCGACGAGGGAGCATCTCAACGGTCAACATCACAGACACGAAATTTTGTATATGCATTCAATTAGGACAGCCCGTTCTAAGTTTCACCAAGACAGGACTGCGGCACCTAGAGTTGGCTTTCAACGAGGTAACTCCTCAAAAGTCAACAGAACACATACAGACGAAATTTTGTATACGCATTCAATTATGATAGACCGTTTTAATTTTTGCCATGATATGGCTGCTGCACTTATAAAAAATAGGGTCGGTGTTTTTGTTATTAAATTGTTGTCTATTGTTGTAACTATACAAGTAGATCTGCTTGGTTTACAGGAACCTAGCCATAATAGTCAAAAGTAAAATAAAATAAATAAAATTAAACGACGCATTTCTTTACTTTTCTGTTTCTTTGTTGAATCCTACTTTATTTTTTCGTGAATTGTCGAAAGTCGCCGAAAATAGGGGTTTCATAAATTACTATGCTTTATCTATAGTATTTGTAGCATATGGACATAATTACAATATTCTATTATAACTGCTCGAATCTTCGTCTAAAATAACTCTCTCGTATATATCTCTCGTAGCGTATCTATAGATTTCCTTATGAGCTATTTGCATATAGATGATCTATTTATAGAGTCTCGCCTATGCAACTCTATAGATCTTTCGAGACCCTCTAAGATGTCAGCTTCTATACTAGTACTCGGAAATTGATGTAAATACTCGAATAGTCTGCCCAGCAAATCGTGAGTGTAGCCGATATTTTCGAATTCATAATCAGATTGTGAAACATTTTCCAAAACTGTCATCAACCGAATACGGTAGGATTAAGCAATCTTGAGAATGTTTATTTCTCTTTCCTATCCATTAATGCAAGCATGTTAGGAAATCATGATAAATTTATGATAGGTGATTGGTATTTTATTTTAATTACAGAATATTACTAAAATAATATTAATGATATACGTTTGAAACTTAAATGAAAATATCGCTGTATTTTACTAAAAATCTAAATTTCTAAATTATGAGTGTGGTTCGGTTAGTACTGAGTGCTATGATTTATTTCCTGACTGCCAAAAGAAGGGTTATATTTTACTGCATATGTATGTATGTATTTGCATGCCAATTTGGCTATATTACCGTTATTTGTGAGTGTCTTCATGTGAGTGTGTAGGAGCCTGTCGCTCCACATACCCACAACAGTAATTTCACAGAATAGAAACCGCAGACTCGCTCAAACCTACACGAGACAGCTGCAGTTAATTTCCAACTAAATTTGGCAAATTATAACCAGGCAAGCGATGACTCATGTCATTTCTTCTGATCGATACACATGTTACACCCCACTCATAGCTATTTACATCACCGCTTAACGGTATAAAACGCGGTACATTTCAATCGATCGCCATCATTCCCTTGGCGGACAAGTACGCGACTACAATCATTCCGTTGGGTGACAAGTATCGTGCTACACCTCTACATCAGTCCCTTGGTGGACAAGTACACGGCTACACATCGTCCCCTCAGTGGACAGTTATCGCGACTTCGCTTCATTATCAAGCAGTACCTGTATTATCCGCGATACCGATCGTCAAGCCTCGCTCCTCGACTACGCACTTCGGACACACTACTACGGCTTCACCTCGCGCCCACACTACTACACAACGGCGAATTAACAATCAAGGCATTAAGAACTGGCGACTTCAACTCAACTCACTTCAACCTTCTGATTAAACACTTCTACTTCGACATCCACGACTTTCATTCACGGAGAAAACACGATGATGAGAACCACCCTTCGCTCGCAATCAATTGGAGTCTAGTGAAGGGTGGCCACTCTCACAAGTGTCTTATTTGTGAGTGTCTTATCTCTTTAACCATTTATGCAGTAAAAGGGAAATTATATGCAGTAAAAGAGAAAAGTCTTTTGTCACTTGAGACGATAAACTTACTTATTTTGATATGAATGACCTAACTATTTAAATTATTTTATAATTGTTTTATATACGCAAGGGACGCACGGTCGCCTACCGCAAGATAAAGTTATAAAGTTATATATTTCAAATTTCAATGCGGTCATTTTACATTTAAGTATATTCTTTTTATGATACGTATAGTGGTTTTCCTCAAGACTCTCGCAAATTTTACGCGCCAAACTGACAAAAAAAAAGGGACCGCCGAATGTTTACTTCGCAAAATGAGGGGTTAAATATAAAAAACTACTTTTTGTGACCTAAATACAAAATTTAGACATATGCTTTCCCTTACTTTTTTGTAGGCATTACTAAGCTCTACAACTGTTCCCTAGAACTCAATCATATATCTCACATCGTTAAAGCAGCGTTCTTAAGAAACGTTTTCATTCGACCTATAATAATCCGAAAAATGAAAAAGTCTTTTCATTTTTCGGATTATTATAGGTATAGCCAAATGACACTCACAAATAACGTGGCTTTCTATTCGTAAAAGAATTGTCAAAATCGGTTCAGTAGTTCCAGAGATTACTTCCTACAACATCACAAACTTTACCTCTTTATAATATTAGTATAGAAGTATAGATTACGACACGGTCGCGGTTCCATACCTATGTCGTATTATCTCTCTATTTATTCAGTAAAAGGTAAAAGTCTTTTGTTTTAAACACTTGAGACGATAAATTTACTTATTTTGATAAGAATTCATAATTGTTGATAATATGACTAATAAACATGACCTAACGATTTAAATTATTTTTTTAATATAAAAAAAATATAATAAAAAATCACCATAATATCGCGCACTCGGTTGGTTATCGTCATATCTATTCAAATATTTGTCCAAATTTGTCCAAATGATGCAGGTACTGTAAAAAACAAAATTTATCTACTTTAGATACCAGATGTGATAAAAGTATTTATTTTGATATAATAACGAATTTATTACTACCAAATGTGCGTTAGAAATAAATTTTATTTTTTTATTGTATTTATGGTTCACTATTTTGGCGATAATGGTTTACACATAAAATATAGATATATGCTGTCGCTGGCTTTTTTATAGGACTATTTAAGATAAACATTTCCATTGTATATTATATACGTGTAACTCCAACGGTTTTTGCGACGCACGCCAGAATAGCTCGCAGATGGCAGATTTTTTCCTACTTCTCTTTCTTCTTCATCATCAACGCGCATTCGCCCACCGTTAGGCATACGCCTCTCCAATCACTCTCCATTCGGATCGGTTAGTTTGGATTGGCAGCCTGATCGTACCCAGAGATTCTTAGCACTCCCTGCCCCGCCGTTACCGTAACCGCTGCCGTGGCTCGGGCTAGTGGGGCTGTTGGGGACTGGGGGCCGTGGTAAGGTTGTACTGTTCATCATCATGATTGGAGGTATTTAGCCGGATACCCGCCACGCCGGCCACACGTCTTGGCGAGCTCCACACTTTCAGGAAAATATTTCCATTTCCTAGGCTTGTGGCAACCTGGTCGGGTTACTTAACTACCGAACCTGTTACCAGTCGGGAGACAGGAGTAATATGGTTGCAAATGTTAGTAAAAGCGCGAGTGTCGGCCCGTTAGGTGATTAACCTGGTTGTCTTGATACGGTTGGTCTCTTGCGGGCGTGAGTAACTAGGTGGACTGTTTCGTCGTAACTCTTCTGGGCTCACCTAACCGGAGACAGAACGATTTAATATCGTTAAAACTTTCTGAGGTGAAGGGTTCGCCCGTTGTAGTCGAATGCTCTAGTTACCTAACGTAACCTAACCTAACCTAACCTAACCCTGATGAAATAGATCATGGTTTTACAAAATTATTAGATTGACAAAAGATTGAAAGTAATTCATTTAGCTTATATTTCTTGGTCATTTTTACGCTTTCCAAATGAATATATACGAGATACAAATTAAAATTACGATTCATTTTCATTATTACAAACTCAAAAGACTTGTGATGGTACATAAGGGGCATTATTCTGGTAGAAGGGATTCGTTTTATTTACAAGGGAAAATTCCTGGAAATAATACCGGAAAATAACGTCGAATTATATAGCCTCTTTAAATTTCCCTCATGAAAAATTTGCTTTGGTTTTCGGTAATGTATGTAGAGGAAAATTCTTTGAAATATCTAAAATAAATATACTTTCCTCGCGGTTAACGATGTGAAAATAATTGTAGACGGAGATTAGGTAATGTATATATGTGGAAAAAAGAAAAGAGTTTTCGTTCTCGAACACGAGAGATGGCTGAAGAGGTAATGAAATGATCAAGAAAATCATTGATGAATACAAGGTTTATTTTTTTTTATTTCATTCTGCAACCAAACAGAACTACATACAATGCAATAAAAACCTATTTAAAAGTGACAAAAATCCATTAATGTGATTCCGAATATAAAGTATACAAAATGAAGGCAATATAATTTTATATTGGTTCCGCTTGAGAATGGGGGGAATCAGGATAGGAAGTGAGGTGAAAGGAAGAGACAAAATAGATAATAGATAAAAAAATATTAGGTATAAATATATTTATGTTTAATTTAAGGTATAATATATTGGTATTAAAATTAATATACTTGAGATAAAATTATGTCCATGAACTAAATTAAATGAAATATATTATGTATAAATGTTTTGTGATCATCTAGATAGAGTCTAGTTTTTTTATATTGAGTTCACATAAGAGGTTTTTGATGAGTGTAATATGTCCACACTTACAAGGGTACGTGTAAGTACGGGTACGCTTTATACAAGGGTACGTGTAGTTTGAACGTGAAATAAAATCTCACTCGCCGAGAGCTCTCATATTTCTAGGTAGATAGTAGAGGATAATAATGGGGTTGTACCGGATATGTTGTCTCTTATCACTGCGAAAAGTCGTGATCTTAGATGATACCCTTTGAGTGCATCACATTGAGGGAAATTTAGGGAGACCCTATAATTCCTAACCTTCTTAACCTATCCCCCTCCCCCGGGTTGCAAGGGAGGGTTGCAAGGTCTGGTGGTACGGGTGGGGGGAGGGAGGCAAGCGGGTACAGGGAGGCGGGAACCCCGTACTTGCCGGGAAAGTCTTGGGGTGGTTTCACCTTTTTTTATGTAATGGAAGAATTAAAGGTATATTCAGACCGTATCCCAAATCTCTCAATAATTTTTTTCATATTATGATAGATAATATTAATATTGCTGCGATTGTATGCCATATTTTGTCTTTTATGTATAATTCTATCGCAATATTCTTAAGAATTAAAGTCATAAAATGATCGATGTTTTTTGACTAACTCAAACAAACATATTTAATTCAATTTCATCGCGCAATTTAGTTCGAAGTCCGATGCCAAGTGTCCCTTCTGTCTGCTTTGACTCGTATGTTAACATAGTGGTGCCTCGAAAATGCGCCCCGTCCTTGCCACGTCCGCGCCCGACGACTGCGCCACGTCTCCTCTGTCTGAACTGCGCCTAACACTTCTAGTACTCAATATTTTGAAGTTATTATAAACGGCCGTGCCATCACCGTGTAGGAAGATAGCAACAATGAAAATAATAATAAATTACAAAGTATAATTCTTAGTATAACCATTGATTTTATAGCGTAATAGATTAGTCCATTCTATACAACCAAATGGCAACAATTTCTGAACGTCACTACGCAAGTGGCGCTGGTAGGGGTGACGTCGAAACTTACAGCAATTTATTTGGACATCTATAATAACATTGATAATTAAGTTTTATTTATAAAGGATCGATTGATTCTAAAAAACCAATAATTCAAGCATTTACAACGAAATTAGCATGCAATTATTAGCGCTATCTATTGCATTTCCTTCTACGCTACAAATAACATGTTCAATAAAGAAAATAATAGATGGCCTGCTATTCTCGGCTCGAAAGATATTTGAGGTTTGGGCACGCTTTTTATAGAATAACCGGTTATTATTAATAACTAATTTTCCGTCAATATAACTCGAACTCAAATTACCGGTTATTCGAATATCCGAACACCGGCCTATTTCGTATGTTATTCGTATTACCAGTGATTGTAAACAAATTGTGAATCCTAAAAACCCAAATTTTCTTTGCAAGTTGTTAACTAAAATATTATCAGCAAATTAAGGATTTTGATGTATGGTCACCGTTTTGTGGGCAGAATTGTTTGTTTATTTATACCCATAAGAGTTTAGATTTCTGGTATTTAACAGATCAAATAAATTATTGAACATGGTAATGAATTCAGAAGTTGCTTCACAATTTGCAAATCTTTCAGTTTAATCTGATTGCGACAGAACATCAGAGCATCTAACACCGACTGGCTCAATAACTGGGCAGCTAGCTTCACTTTCATTTTTTGCGTTTCTTTCATAATTCATGCGTTTAAGAATGTAAATGCACATCACAAAAATAAGTGTAAGCGTCCAAGGCTATGGATACCGTCATGTTCGCCTCAAAGAGTCATAATAATAACTATATGACCATACTATATTCTAATAATAAGTATAAAACCGAACGTCATACCTGTCAGCTCGCAATATGCTAAGTTAAATTTTGCATACCTAGATACGGGCGCTCTTGCTCAGTTAGGTATACGATGAGCCAACGGCTATGGGTTCAACTTGTTTTTCCTGCACGTTTTATTGTACTGTATACCGAATATCATAGCCATTCGTCTGTAAATCATGCTGTTTAAAATACATAAATAAATAACATAGGAAATAAAGAAACTTGAATGTTTTTACTGTTATTATTCATTCACAAGGTACCTATGGGTCCCGTCGTTGCGCTAGTCTCTCTTGTGTTAGTATTTTTATGCGCGCGGTAGCTCAGTGGGGAATTAGCTTAAATTACTGGTTTTTTTGACTTAGCAAATAGTGGACCTGTTTTTAAATAAATAAACTAAAAGGCAACTAACTAAACTATAAATAATTAAATATGTTATGTAATTATGTAAATTAACGACACTTAAAAGATACATAATAGCGTTCTTATACAGTGTAATAGATCCTCTGATCTGATCACTGAAAACCACCTAACAGATAACAGGCGGTTAATAATTTTAAGAAAAAAATATGGTAGAATAAATTTAAATAAAACGGTTTTCTTAGTCTAATTTCTTTTTAGAAAAATAGTATAAAAAGTGTTGAGGACGATGCGCTATCTAGCGGTAGGTAAAATATCGCTAATATTGTTTATTAGCTATTGCTCTTGAAATGACCATTGGCCATCCGATCCCGGTTCAGAGTCGGGCAAAGGACGCCTTGGTCCGCGATAGATTCGGTGCACACCGTTTCCCCGCTTCGTAAGGGAGAGGACCGCGCAAGCGACCTCGAACTCGGAACCAATCGAGAGACCGGAGAAATCTGGTCACAATTGGAAGTAAGGGCGTGAGTGTCGGCCCGCCAGGTAACATTCCTGGCTATCTCGCGGTTAAGGCGTTGGCCTCTTACGGGCTTGTGACGTAGCTAGATGGTGGACTGTTTTTGTCCCAAGTCTTCTACGTTCACTCCAGGGAGATAGAACGACTAATCGTTAAAACTTCCTGAGGTGACGGGCTCGCCCGTTGTAGTTGACAACTCTAGTTGTCAACACAGTAATGACCAATACAATTCAAGGAACAATAATTTCGCGTCTTTCAGATGTAGCAATATTTTAGTGACGCACGGTAACCCTACGATTGGATATTTCATACGGTTTACGAGTAGGTATAAATAGAGCTCAATGTAAATAATTAAATCAATTCATCACTTCACTTCAATCACACCAAACTGATAAGTCTCTCAATTAACTTTTAATTAAATGGTTTAAATATTAATACGGTGTTTTATTTACTCTCTGTTCACGTCGAGGAATCTAAGAAACTTGGATAAGTACTCTGGTCGTCGTACATACATCTCATCGGTCATCAACAGCCTCGGCGGCCAGACACTTACCTTCTGATTAAACTCCAAGCAACCTACAAGCAACTTATCAAGCAATCTTCAAGCATCAACTTTCAAGCAACCTCAGGTATCCACGCGTCCACGCATCCACCACATCCACCACGCATACACATCAACGGACGTTTGGCAAAGGTAGATAAACACTTTTATTAAGCAACGAAATACACTTTTGAAAAAATGCGCTTTGCAGTTCTTGAGTCTACTGTTACGTTCAGAGTCGAAGTAAGAATCACTTACAATTGTCTATCTAACAATCTGCATCTCAAAGTATTTGCCTCAAATGACGTGGCTCACCACCACCACTACGATGTGGCACACAACTAGCTTTCCTCGGAAAACGCGAGCTCTTTTCGTCGAGCTTGAATTGAAAGTCCATTATTCAGTGTCGCCTCTCCATCAAATAGACTTGTCAACTACAACGGGCGAACCTGTCACCTCAGGAAGTTTTAACGATTAGTCGTTCTATCTCCCGTAAAGTGAATGCAGAATACGTGGACAAAATAGTCCACCGTCAAGCCCCGCCACATACCTGTAAGAGGCCACGCCTTATCCGCGAGATATCCAGGTATGTTACCCAGCGGGCTTACACTCACGCCCTTACTTCCAATTGCGACCAGATTACTCCGGTCTCTCGACTGGTTACGAGTTCGAGGTCGCTTGCGCTGTCTTCTCCCTTACGAAGCAGTGAAAGTGGTGTAAACCGAATCTATCGCTGACCACGGCGTCTTTTGCATTGCTGTTCCACTCATGATCGGGTAGCCGATGATCGTTTCAAGAGCAGTCGCCGTAAGGTCCGCAACCACCCCTGCTCTATAGGAAACAGTACTGCATCCAAACTCCTCCGACTATAATTAGTCAGAATGCAAAATCGATTGCCTTACGCCGCACGGTACGCAGACCGTCCAGGAGCGCCAGAAGGTTGACTCCTAGGGGAAACTAGCCCAAAGGCCAGAGTCCTACCCGGGCTCGCACTTCATGCGTGGAGGCCGCCGAACGGGTGTTGATCCGTGAGTGTGATCAACCCTGCACAAAATGGGTTTTCGTGACCAACTCAGCAAGGGCCCATTAGGTCCCTCTCCACCATCTTGCGGTGTCAACTACAACGGGCGAGCCCGTCACCACAGGACGTTTTAACGATTAGTCGTTCTGTCGCCCTGCAGTGAACGTAGAAGACTTTGGACAGTACATTCTACGTCCAGCTACGTCACAACCCGTGAGAGTCCAACGCCTTACCGCGAGTAAGCCAGGAATAAACCCGGCGGGCTCGAGATACTCGCGCCCTCACTTCCAATTGTGACCAGATTTCTCCGGTCTCTCGATTGGTTCCGAGTTCGAGGTCGCTTGCGCGGTCCTCTCCCTTACGAAGCGGTGAAACGGAGTGCACCGAATCTGTCGCGGACCAAGGCGTCCTTTGCCCGACTCTGAACCGGGATCGGATGGCCAATGGTCATTTCAAGAGCAGTCGCCGTAAGGTAGACAACTGCCCCCGCTCTATAGGAAACAGTACAGTTCCCAGACTCCCCCGATTGTTAGTCGGAGAGCGCAATCGATTGGCTTGCGCCGCTCGGTGCGCAGACCGTCCAGGAACCCTACTCGCACATAAACAACCAACTTGACAACCACTACAAACAACTACATCAAACACACTGGAAAGAGATAGACACCTGCAGACAAACCAAAGAAATAGTAGTGGAATACAACCACAAACTTACCAAAACACTTCTAAGGACAAAAAGGCCCCAACTACGCAAACTAGTGGGACTGATAACAGGACACAACACACTAAACAAACACCTCTTCAACATGGGCGGAACGAATAGCCCTATGTGCAGAGCATGCATGGAGGCGGAAGAAACCACAAAACACATTCTGCTAGATTGTAAACAGGTAGAAGTATACAGGACAAAACACCTTGGGACTCCAGGCACCCTGCGCGAGGCAGCAGGAAACCTGAAAGCCCTGCTGGCTTTCGTAGAGGAACTGGGGTGGGTGGAATAGAGCTACCCCCGTTACACGCAAAATAGGCACACTGGATGTCGACTTGCGGAGGAACGCCCAGTATAACTAACTAACTAACCGTCCAGGGGCGCCAGAGGATTGTTCCCAGGGGAGACTGGTTGACCCAGTGTCCTACCCAGGCTCGCACCCCATGCGTGAAGGCCATCGGATGGGTGTTGACCCGTGAGTGTGACCGACCCTGAAACAGAATGGGTCTTCGTGGCCAACTCAGCAAGGGCCCATTAGCTCCCTCTCCACCAAGGCGGTTTCGGCGACTAGAGCCGAAAAAATTCCGGAAGTTACCAAAATCTGTTTTATTATTAAAATATCACACATCCTCTTCGCGCCCACTGTCATGTTACCCTGGTGCTCGGTTGTCGAATTACGCGACATTCTTCGATCGTTCGCCGACAGACAGACAAGGATACGAACATAGGGGCACTTTGCGCACTGTTTCATTTAGTATAACCGTAAAGGGGGCTACAGCAATTAGATGACGAAAACTTGCCGTTGATAAATATTACATATTAAAACTTTTTTCCGGGTTTATTTTTTATAAGTTAAGGGATTAGCCTGGTTTAGACGGCCAATAAAAATATGTTTTTTATGCCTTTTTAAAAACTTAAAGTTGAATTCCAATCATGAATCTTTTACCTTTTGAATAGCTGATATTCTCAGATTGCTGTAAGTTCAAAAACTTATTACATTTCTAGAAAACTTTAAGCGCGTTTTTCTCAAAACCATATTTTTCAGTTTGCGCTAGTGATTAAAAAAATAACTTTACGGATCGAGTTGTTCCAAATAAGAATTGAAATATTATTAAATTCTCTTCCATAGGAATTTTAAAAAACTTAAAAAAAAATAATATATATTTCATTTTACTAGTTAAAATGTTAATTTTACTAGTTAAATATATATATATATATATATATATATATATATATATATATATATATATATATATATATATATATATATATATATATATATATATATATATATATATATATATATATATATATATATATATATATATATATATATATATATATATATATATATATATATATATATATATATATTTTTAATCCTAAATTTATAAAAATGATAACTTTTAGCAATTTTTTTTAATTCATCTACAAAATACATATTGTGTAAAAATTAATATCCTAATTTATGATTTTTGGTTCAGGCAAAATTACACTCGCCATTACCGGCGCAAGAAGATACCGTCATTTCTGCAGCGGTAGAAACATTTGCAATTCAATATGTCAAAAAAATATTTTTTTACTATTTTATAAAATATTGTTATTTTTCAAATGTTATTCAAACTGATATAAAAAAAATCATAATCAGATTTCAACTTTGTTTAAAAGTATCATGGCTAACAGTTACATAAAACATTAGACGGGTGAAATATGTTGAACGTGACACCGGCTGACAAGATAAATAAACAAAAATAGGCGTAGGACGTTAAGAAAAACAAGGATGTCTAAGTGTAAACTCAGATAAGCCTCTTTTTTTGGGTTGGAAATATTTACATCCAAGCTCGTGTGTTCTGATTAATCCAAGCGAATGAAATGTCGGGTTAATATACCTGGCATTTCACTTGCCAACATAATTAAACATTATAAAGCGTACGGACTGAGAGCCCACATTGGAGATATTTAGAGTTTCAGTGGCTCGGGTCCCTGCGAGGGATCTTAAAAAATGCTCACGGGAGGCGGCAAAATAAAAAATATATTTTTTTGATCATTTAGATCAAGTGGCGCGTCAAATAGAACTACATGGAACCCTTGTTACGAGGTGTATGCATCGAGAATAGAGGCCATCCAAAGAAAATATCTGCACTACATAGAATATAAATATCGTTTACGTGATCCAGACTACTATTCTCGTTGTATCCGCCATCATTTGCTGCCATTGGCTTTGCGAAGAAACATAGTTAAGATCTCACTTTTACTACGAATTTTAAATGGCTCGATTGATTGTCCTGAACTACTATCTAAAATATCTCTCCGCACTCCTAGCCTGGTACTCAGAAATAGGGCACTCCTTCTTGTACCTGGCTTTAAAATCAAATACAGGCGTAAATCTTATTTTATAAGGGTATGCGAAACTTTCAACACCCTGAATGCTGACATTGATATTGACCCCTTTTTCACGAATATAGATACTATAAGAAAGCAGGTTGTAGGGCGATTTTGTGATGACCAGGCTTAGCATTTTCTTCTTTTATTACAGTCTTGTTTATGTCACATGTTTTCTACTGTACAACTTAGTATCTTCTTGTTTAATATCTTCTTTATGCTTAATATCAGTTCTAAATTCACGTTATTATTATTGTCATTATCATTGGTAACTTGAAAATGGCTCTAAGCTTTCTATTTTTGTTCACTACAAAATTATTGGCTGCAAGTTATCCTTAAGAAAATAAAATAAAACATTCAAAACAGTAGAACCACTTATAAACGAGCAATGGCAGATTTTTCATTAAATAAGTTAATAGTAAAAACACGGTTTTAAAAACAAGCTTTTATTAAAATGCTCTGTCTTGAGCCAACCCTGTGTCTGCACACAGCCCTGTCATGGTGGAACACAGAACTGGCTATCATAATTTAATGCTATACGGAATTTAGTGTTTGTGATGATGACCGTTGAGGAGTCCCCTCGTTGGAAACCAACCCTAGATGCAGCAGCCTTATCGCGGCGAAACTTCGAACGGACCATCATAATTGAATGCTACAAAATTTCGTAACAGTGCTGTTGACCGATGAGAAGTCCACTCGTCAGGAGCTAATCCTAGGTGCAGAATCAGGTCATGCTTACCATATAGATAATTTACCGTATTGATAATTTACCGTATGTTTTTATTATTTTATTCCAGACAATATTTGATCTTTTTTTTACCATTTAATTGTTTAATTGTTTTTCAGAATTCACTGTAAACTTATTTCTAAATTTTTTAATTTTTGTTTTGATAATTTTTAAGGATATTAATTTTAGTACTGATAATTTTGATAATTTTGTAAATCATGAGATACGGTTCATACGCAATTATAAATTAAGCATGCGGAGTAGGTACGCATAAAATATTATACTCTATTTAGAAACAAAGTAAAAATGCTAGCGATAACCATTTAAAATTAGAGTATTGTTTGTGTACCTATTATACTAAATAAATAAATAAATATATATAAATGCATTGTCATCGGATTTGACCCAACATGTAAAATTTTAATTTCATAGGATAAGAGGAAGTGGTTCTAATTCTTTTTGCAAAATTTGACCTACACAAATATACTGACAACTGCAAGGTAAATAAAAGCTTGTAAAAATGATGGAATTGACAAGGCCTGGTGGCATAGTGGCAAGGTAGTCTGATCGTAGATTCTAAGGTTCCGGGTTTGATTTCCGGCAGATCAACATTTTTCGCTGGGATAAAATTAACGCAATTGTATTTCAACGCTGTAAATCCAATGCAATAAGAAGACACTTTTACATATATACACTTCATAGATAGATTGGTTGTAAGAGATTTATTTTTATTTATTTATTTATTTATAGTATTACACAAGTTCGTTTGTACAGTTTACCATATCATGTTGTATAATATATATACGAGACGTTAGCAAAAAACTGATTCTCGAGGAGATAGAGTAATGAATAAAAGTCGCCTAACTAGGCCAGGGCCTGTTCTAAGGCAGACTTTATAAAATATTGTTTAGATGTATCTAATCAAATTACTAAATAATTATTAAATAAAAAAATAAAAAAATTAAAACAATTAAAATTTGTAGAAATTCTATTACTTTGATAATAATTATTAACGTGTAGAGTAAAAGTAAAAATATGTTTGAAAGTAAAAATATATGTCTAAAATTGAAGAATAATGCGAAAATTTAATATACAAAAAATTCATATACAATATTCAACATTCCATTGATGTTTTCTCTGCCTTCTGTAATAAGCCACCTAGAAACCGATTTTTTAAATTTGTTTTTGGTTTCAATGCGTTTAACGACATCAGGCAGGTAGTTGTACATTCTCGGTGCTATGAAGTTAAAATGTCTCTGTCCGAAAGTCGTACGAGTTCTTGGCACTATCATATCGTCATTCTTTGCAGCTCTGGTGAGTCTCACTCGTGCGTTAATAAGTGGCATTTTGAATTTTGCGTGTATCAAGGCTATCTTAATGTACACCAGTCTTGGGTCTAAAATATTACTATCTTTATATAACTGGTTCGTAGGATATCGATACGGTTTACGCTCGATAATTTTTAGTATACACTTTTGCGCTACTTCAAGAGGCTGGAGGATAGTTGATGCACAACCACCCCACCCGATTATGCCATAACAAAGAATGCTTTGGCATAATGCATAAAACGTATTTTTTAGTGTTCCTGATAATGAATATACCCGCCCATTGTAAAATTTCACAATAAAGAGTAAAGACAAACGAACAAACAAACATAAAAACGAACAATAAGTTGAAAACCCATGTAAAAATGGAAATAAGCACTTCGAAGAGCGGCAACAACAAATAATATATAGAACAAAAATTGGATGAGTGAAGAGCAAGGTATTCACGGCCCTCGCCTTTGACTTCTGGTGCGTATTCGAATTCACTTTATTTTAGAAGTATCTGGATTACAGTAAAAACCTATTGTGACTTCTAATAATGTTCATAGGTATAGAAGTGATGCTAATAGAATTAGTATCATCAGATATAATACTAATACTGGGATGTTAATACTAAAAATAACATATAAGTACTAAAAAAACGGCTGTTGATAATGGGCCCGATTGCGTTTCTTTGTGAGCTAAAACTGAAATTAGTTCAAGCGAACGAGATAGAGCAATATCTTAGAGTGAAATATGAAACGAAGCGTGAAATGAAGCGTGGCGCTTCAGCGCTTGCGCCCTGAGGCAGGTCTCTCGACGCGATCGCACGCAGCCGCCGCGGCACTCAGTTGATTGCTTTCGATGAGCAAGTGATAAAATGGTTTTTTAATTATTTTTTTGTGGTTTATGTATTTATCTATATAGTAGATATATATGTTTACGGAATGTACACAATCACACCTTTCATTTCATACTAAACACTTCATATGTATCTTAATTTATTGACGTTTGGATTAGCTACACTATGACACTAGAGATGACATAACTTGTAAGTCGCTTCAAATGCTTAGAAGTTATGGTGATACAAAGAAACGGAAAATATATATACATGAACCCTGAACTCATTACACTATTTCTTTGTTGGACAGTCGTGTAAAATTATTGACATTTTATAGAGATCTGTCCGGGGTATACGCATAACGACATCTAAAATTACTTATAAAATAACATTGTTCTTACCAAGTAATTATATGTACATTTTTTTGTCATTTGTTATATTATAGCTTTTTTTCGTAAATTATTTTTAAGAAAAAAAATACGTAAAAAATATTATTATTTCAGTAGCCCCCCCCCCCCCCCTTCCAAACCCACTTCCACCCGATAGTGATGGTATAATTTTTCCGTCCAGCCAGACGGCTGCACACTGTCGGATCATGGCGGACAAATGAATGCCATTAAGTATAACAATGTAGTCAAGAAACTGGCACGGAATGTTAGCAGAAGAAAAGTAACGGCAAAAAACCTTAACATTTGGAAAAACATTTTGAAAAAACCTAAACCTGATCATTTGCATTGTGAATTCTTGAGATGGTATCTCGCTGCATTGGATAGCTCAATTCCCGTGAGGCAATCAACTCGGAAATGTTCGAAAACTTTTAATGACTGGGCAACACCGAGAATCAAGATATCCAAACAGCGGATGCTGCATCTGAATGAAATACATTAAAAAAGTAAGGATACCATATTTCTCGAATTCATCAAAGCATACAAAAAGACATACAAAAAAGTAGTATGGTTTGCTAAGCAGAAATATTTTAAATATACTATAGATAATTCAGATAATAAAATCAAGGCTGCCTGGAATATCATTAAAAAAGAATGTACACAGAACCCAACATGTTATAATTGCCTACGCCTCAACGTCAATGGCAGTAGTATAGATGATGCGACAACGGTTGCAGAACTTTTTATTGACTATTTCAGCTCCATACCCTTAAATATCAGATCAGCTACCAGAAAATCACTCAGCGTTAGGCCTGCTTGAGGGCTATCGTAAAAGAAATCCAAATTCATAATTATTCTCCCCCAGCAATTCTTTCGAAATAGTTAATGTTGCTAAATCCCTTAAAATGAAAAATTCAACAGACCTGTGGTATATATCTACCAAAATCCTAAAGATTTCTGTAACCGTAATCTCGCATATTTAATAGATGCATGGAACATGGATTCTTTCCCACCGAAATGAAAATGGCCAAATGGGTACCGATATTTAAAAAAGGTTGTCCTAAAAACAGAGATAATTATCGGCCCATATCTCTTTTACCAATTTTCAGCAAAATTTTTGAAAAATTACTAAGGCTTTTGATAGCGTAGACCACCCAATTCTACTTGAAAAATTAGAATACTACGGCATTAGGAATAAGGAACTGCAACTCATGGAATCTTATTTGCAAGAACGCACTCAGATTACGCAAGTCGAAAATAGCAAGAGCGCGCCACAGAATATCAACAAAGGTGTTCCTCAAGGATCAATACTGGGAACTTTTCTCTTCCTCGTGTATATTAACCCTTGAGTATGATACGACCAAATCTGGTTCTGAAACAATTATCCGTTGAGTATGATACGACCAGATCTGGTTCCGCGTTTTTTTCACTTCTTTGACGTTCTCATATTTATTCATAATTATGTAATTGTTTTACAAAATGATATTTCAATATTCTATATTCGAAATTTCAATGCAATCATTGTGCAGTTGTTCTTTTTATGATTGGTGTAGTAGTTTCGTAGTTATAGTACTTTAAGGTCGATGTCGCCGAAAATCCTGCAAAAGAGACAGATGCATCCATGAAAATACCCATTTACTCCAAGGGTTAATGTCATCCAAGAGTGCCTGAAATCTGTGGATGATAAAATCATTTTATTCGCCGATGATACTTCACTTCTTTTTAACGATAAAAATAAAGACACTTTGGTCCAAAAAATAAAAGAGACAATAGACAGGCTTAGTATTTGGTTCCAAGCAAATAAATTGTCACTTAACGGAAATAAATCAAAAGCAATATGCTTCTCTTTGCGGCCGTCTGAATCCAATTGAAATAGACGTACACGTTGAGTCTGACAAACTAGAAAATGTCCCCTCAACTAAATTTCTCGGATTAGAAATTGATCAAAAATTACAATGGTCTGATCACTTAAATGATCTCAGTAAAAAATTGTGCAGTGCCATATTCGCTATTAGAAAGATAAGAAATTTATGCGGTTTTGAAGCCGTTAAATCTGTTTATTTCGCATATTTCCACTCCCTCATAACGTATGGCCTTCTGGTTTGGGGAATGGCACCAAACTCAAAAAGATTTTTTCTGCCTCAGAAAAGAGCGGTACGCAGTATATATAGAGTTTCTCCAAGAAGTTCTTGTAAGCCTCTGTTCGTAGAATCAGGAATCATGACTATTTTCTTCCTACATTTACTAAAATATTATGTACGCTCATAGACACCTAGCAGAAGTTCCGGTGAATAGTGATTTTCATCATCACGATACGAGGAATAAATCCAATCTCCACATAAACCGACAGCGACTTAGCAAAGTGCGATACAGTTTTATACACCAAAATTTTTCTTCTATAATAAGATTCCAGAGAAAATGAAAAGCCTTGGAGAGGACCAATTTAAAAACATAATTATAAATAGTTTGGTAAGAAACCCAATTTATGGTATAACGGAGTTTGAAAATTCCTAGTTTATTTTCCATGTCGATAATTAGGAAAACATAACGGAATTATGATAGCTGATATTCTAATTCTCATATAATTTAGTATACATCTACTTATGTTTAAAAAATACGATGGCATATGGCTGGATTGAAAATAAAATTATTTTACGTTGATTATTCTGCATAGAATTTGCATTTCTATTTTAATATATTATCCTCTCTTACTGTTTAATGACATTAGTATATTTTAAATATTTGTAGGGTACGTAATATTAAATATAAAATTATAGCCATGACAACTATCATGATAGTTATGTTTTAATAATTAAATTTTAAGCATTTAATTTTGTGACGCATCCAAGTGTAGAAATGCCTAACTACTGGAGTAGTTGATTGTATTGTATTGTATTGTATCAAGTGACTATGATAGCAAAAGTAGTATATTTTATTATTTTGTTGTGTTTCCCTGGTATCAAAATGGCTATTTTCCAATATTATTTATTTATTTATTTATTAAACGATTAATAACTATAAAACATTGTTTTGCTTACAAAAATAACAGGAACCGAATGGCAAAAACTTAACCTTTTGCTTATTTGATTCTGTCACCCAACTGGGACTAGCTCGTTCTAGGGTGGACAGGACTTTAATTTTACAATAAATTATGTAGAAGTTTTATTAAAATGCTCATAAAATTAATTGCCCTAAAATATGTTCATCAAAATATGATGTAGTAGTTTCTTAAATACGAAAGTTTTAGAGATATTCCAACCAAAATTTTACAATGTGTTTTCGACCATACGACGCATCAGTGAACCGAATTTCAAGTCTCTAACTGCAATATTTCGAATTTCAAGTCTCTAACGGCTTCACCTCGCGCCCACACTACCTACACAGCGGCGAAATATCAATCAAGGCGTTACGAACTGGCAACCTACTACAGAACTTCTGATTAAATACTTCAACTTCAACATCCACGACTTTCAATAACGGAGAAAACTTCCTGATGAGAACCACCCTTCGCTCACAATCAATTGGAGTCTAGTGAAGGGTGGCCACTCTCATATATATATATATATATATATATATATATATATATATATATATATATATATATATATATATATATATATATATATATATATATATATATATATTATATATATATATATATATATATATATATATATATATATATATATATATATATATATATATATATATATATATATATATATATATATATATATATATATATATATATATATATATATATATATATATATATATATATATATATATATATATATATATATATATATATATATATATATATATATATATATATATATATATATATATATATATATATATATATATATATATATATATATATATATATTATATATATATATATATATAAATATATATATATATATATATATATATATATATATATATATATATATATATATATATATATATATATATATATATATATATATATATATATATATATATATATATATATATATATATATATATATATATATATATATATAACATTATACAATCTTTTTTATAAACTCCTCTGCCAGAAATTAAGATTGAAGTTTCTTCTTTCATTTCATTGAGCATATGGAGGTTTTTTAGTTTTATTTCGATTTAATGGCTCGTTGATAACAAACTCAGCCAATTGTATCATATTTTAAATGTTGGTAGCATTCGAAATTTGAATTATTTCGTAATGTCACTTTCATTTGGAAAACGGCTTTGCCGAAGTGATCAATAGTTTAATTTTTTATTTTTTCGCTTAATTCGTCTCAATTGAAGGCATTTTGTGTTGCATAAGGATAAGCCCTATTTATGAGATATATGGATGAATAGTGATCGTTAGTCGACTGCAAAAGGACCTTTAAACTTACATTGCACCGTCGAAAGTCGTGCACATCCGTAAGTATATCTCATTCAAACATAAGCATTTCCCAATACAAGCTGGGATTTCCTTCGCTACTTTTTAAGTAGCTTTTACTAATTTTATTTTAAATAAAAACATCATCCTATAAACGCATTTCTTTACAAACCTTATCATATATATATATACATATATATATATATATATATATATATATATATATATATATATATATATATATATATATATATATATATATATATATATATATATATATATATATATATATATATATATATATATATATATATATATATATATATATATATATATATATATATATATATATATATATATATATATATATATATATATATATATTATATATATATATATATCAAATCAGAGGGCATACAAAAGTATTACCATGGTAATATTAATAATTCGTTCTATAAAAATGACTGTGCGATCTCGTATTTTTGCTGCCATTTTCGTCCTCCTTTGCATTAGCAGCAATTGAAACGCGGGTTTAATTTCAAAGAGAGGACAAACATGAGTGGCCGGATCCTCTTTCGAATGAACGTATAGCTTCGCTGCGTTCCGATTCACATTTGCACGACAGGAAATTTCCACCAGGATAACAACATAAATCTAACGTAAATAAGTAAATAATAAAGAAATAATTAACAGTGAACGATAGTAACTTTTCAGTCACAAACCTATGTACCTGCCACACTTAAACAAAATCTGATTAGATACAATTCAGCTGTTCCTACACTATGTCGCTTTGTATTCAATCTGTAGTTTTATGATTGTAAAGTGAAAAGCATTAAACTACACATCCAGTCATTCCATATTCTACTCTAACGTATTGCCTATAAAATCCTAATCCCCACCAGGGAAGAATGGAAGAATCTGCAGTGGCTCAAAGCCCGTGAGATAGCTCCAAGCTATCTCTCGTGAAGTCAGCGCAGAAGACTTGGACAAACAGTCGACCGTAAAGCTCCGCCACATGCCCGTAAGAGGCCAACGCCTTATCTGAGAGATAACCAGGTATGTTACCAAGCGGGCTTACACTCACGCCCTTACTTCCAATTGCGACCAGATAACTCCAGCCTCTCGATTGGTTACGAGTTCGAGGTCGCTTGCGTGGTAATTGCCGCAAGTGCCCAAAATCTGCTTTATTTTTAGAAGCTCACACATATCCTCGCGCCTCCCCACAACGCAAATCATGCTAATGGCTAACGGTAACATAAAATATTATGACGGGTGAAATATGTTGAATATGACACTGGATGACTTAAAAAATAAACCAATATAAAAACACGAAAAAAATACAAGGACGACTAAGTGTAATAGCCGGTCCACGCGATGCGGTGCGGCGCCGCAAGGCAAAAATTTCGCCGTATGGGCGTACACACGTACAGTGCACGGTGCAGCGCCGTGCACTGTACGTGTCATGCCAAGACCCATTCTGTTCAGGGTTGGTCACACTCATGGATCAACACCCATCCGACGGCCTCCACGCATAAAGTGCTAGTCTGGGTAGGACTCTGGCCTTAGGGTTATTTTCCCCTAGGAATCATCCTTCTGGCGCTCTTGGAAGGCCTGCGCACCGTGCGGCATAAGCCAATCGATTGCGCACTCTGACTAACATATTAAGATGTCAACCACAACGGGCGAACCCGTCACCGCAGAACGTTTTAACGATTCATCGTTCTATCGACCGTGCAGTGAGCGTAGAAGACTTTGGACATTACAAATCCGACGTCTAGCTACGCCACAACCCGCAAGAAGCCAACCCCTTTACCGCGAGATAGCCAGTATGTTACCTGGCGGGCCGACACTCGCGCTCTTGCTTCCAATTGTGACCAGATTTCTCCGGTCTCTCGATTGGTTCCGAGTTCGAGGTCGCTTGCGCGGTCCTCTCCCTTACGAAGCGGTGAAACGGAGTGCACCGAATCTATCGCGGACCAAGGCGTCCTTTGCCCGACTCTGAACCGGGATCGGATGGCCAATGGTCATTTTAAGAGCAGTCGCCGTAAGGTAGGCAACCACCCCCGCTCTATAGGAAACAATACAGTTCCCAGACTCCCCCGACTGTTAGTCGGGGAGCACAGTCGACTGGCTTGCGCCGCTCGGTGCGCAGACCGTCCAGGAGCGCCAGAGGTTTGATTCCCAGGGGAGACTGGTTGACCCAGTGTCCTACCCAGGTTCGCACCCCATGCGTGGAGGCCATCGGATGGGTGTTGACCCGTGAGTGTGACCGACCCTGAACACATGGGTCATCGTGGCCACCTCATCATGGGCCCGTTAGCTCCCTGACTAAGTCGGGGGAGCTAACGGGCCCATGATGCTGCTTCCAGACTCCCCTGACTAACAGTCGGGGGAGTCTGGAAGCAGTACTGTTTCCTATAGAGCGGGGGTGGTTGCGGACCTTACGGCGACTGCTCTTGAAATGACCATCGGCCATCCGATCCTGGGTGAACAGGCGGGCAAAGGACGCCGTGGTCCGCGATAGATTCGGTATACACCGTTTAACCGCTTCGTAAGGGAGAGGACCGCGCAAGCGACCTCGAAATCGGAACCAATCGAGAGACTGGAGAAATCTGGTCACAATTGGTAGTAAGGGCGCGAGTGTCGCCCGCCAGGTAACATTACTGGCTATCTCGCGGTAAGGAGTTGGTCTCTTACGGGTTGTGGCGTAGCTAGATGTTGGACTGTTTTGTCCCAAGTCTTCTACGCTCACTCCAGGGAGATAGAACGACTAATCGTTAAAACTTCCTGTAGTGACGGGCTCGCCCGCTGTAGTCGACAACCCAAGTTGTTAGTCAGAGTGCACAATCGATTTGCTTATGCCGCACGGTGCGCAGACCGTCCATGAGCGCCAGAAGGTTGACTCCTAGGGGAAACTAGCCCAAAGGCGAGAGTCCTACCCGGGCTCGCACTTCATGCGTGGAGGCCGCCGGATGGGTGTTGACCCGTGAGTGTGACCGACCATGAACAGAATGGGTCTTCGTGTCCAACTCAGCAAGGGCCCATTAGCTCCCAGTCAGCATTGATCAAATCATTGAAGAAACTGGAGATAATGATTCACTGCAATCGAACCAAAATCGAGTTGGTTTACTTAATCAAAGTTGTTCAAATTAATCCACCGCTCGTTGAGTACAAAGATGACCGCTGGCTATCTTTTGCAAAACACTGTAAATATTGATTTCATATGCTTTTTCCGTGAGTCTAAGCAACAAATTACGGATATCTGGAAGCGGGTTCAAGTTTATAAAGAAATTGCGATACAGCTTACAATGCCATACATGAGTGCCGAGAAAAGAATAAACACATTTAGGGCCGATTTTTCAATCGTCAGATAAATTTATCTAATAAGTATCCAAGAAATTATTTTATCTGTTGATTTATTAATCGAATAACATTAGCGAGTTTTTCAATCATCAAATAAATGTCAAATAGTTATTGGAAGATTTTTCACTATGTTGGCAGCAATAACTTCAGACAATACACGAAAAGCGAGACAGAATGATTGAACCATCTATATGCTAGAGCGAGAAGCTCTTAAGAAATATTTATTTGACATTTTCTTTCAACCTATCCTCGAATTGCGCGCTTTGTCTCTTTGTCGTGTGCGTCTTTCGTGAATTTGCGAGTTTGTCGTTTAAAAATGGAACGTTTAATAATAAAACGAGATAGGTCTGTTAGTTTCACGACAGGTAATTGCATCATAGGTGGTTTGAAGCATCATCATAAGCATGAACTAACCTTTATGTATTGTGTTTAATTTGGTTTTCAATCAATGTCAGCAGATACTGGCCAGTTTCTTTTTGTAGTCTGAATCTTCGCTTAAATTCCACATCATCCAATTGTACAAAATTATCCGGTCTGTTTCTCACTACTCTATATTTTCTCAGAACCGGATTTAAGTAATTATAATTTCTGCTTCTTCTTCAATAGCAACGTCATCGAACACAGTGAATAAATCCATTTCTCAACGCAAGAGATCACCAGAAATTATCACAACCTAGCCTCTCACTGTCAAAATCAGTTTGACGGATTAATTTATTGGACGAATAACTCGTTATCTGACCCCCGGAGCAGCGGATAACTTTATTTAGCGAATAGTATTTTTATTCCTTTGATAACTGTTAACTGACTACTGAAAAATTAAATGTTGTACTATCTAATGAATAAGTCCTATCCGACTGTTTATCTGACGATTGAAAAATCGGCCCAGCAAGATATCAACAATTATATCCGACGTATTTTTTAGATTGGGGAGCATATACAAAGCAATCGCAATGCAGACAATCTTGAAGTGCCTAATAAGTGTTCCAATTGTGACCCTAAAAAGAAACGCAAGACATTCCATTATTGTTTTGTATGCAAGGAACCGATCTGCATCAAACAAAAAATGCCGTATTTACTGGGAAAAAATCTAAAAGTTTAGTCAGTGTAATTTTTGTAAATTATTGTTATTGTTGTTGAATCATGTATTTCACTAATTAGCATGAAAACAACATTAACCCTTCGAGTAGCGGCATAATGTCATGGTAGACCGCGGCAATTTATTGGAATTTCTTGCAATCTCGACAAAAAATACTATAACTATGGAAGTACTATAGCAATCATAAAAAGAATAACTGTGCAATGATGGCATTGAAATTTTCTATATAGAATATTAAAATCTCATTTTGTTAAACATCAGATAATTATGAACAAATATGAGAAAATCGAAAAAGTGAAAAAAACTCGGCATTTCTAACTTGTACTTTTCTTGCGGAAAAATACGGAACCCTATTTCGAAATTGTAAATATTTTCGTGCTTATTATTAGATTTTCTATCAAAGGTAATATTTTGTTTTGCTTTTTTAAATTCAAAAATATTTAGATATTACCACATAAAAACTAATAAAAAAATTATGATTTCTCGAGGAAAAAAAAAGTGATGATGTTTGCCAATAGAATTTTATCATAAATATTCGCGAAATGACGCGCGAAATTATTCTATGGTAATTATCTATGGTAATAATGAGATATTTGGTATGGATTTTAGGATGCGTTCGAATTAGAAAATAATATTACTGTGCGCTCCGGGAGCAAGCCGCTAATATTGGTCGTTACGTAGTCAACGGTGTTCTGATCTGCAACCAAATTTGGTCGTTACGTAGCTGAGTCAATTTTTGCGTTAAAATTTGAGGTTGTCGATATTAATAATATTTGGTAATTAATTATTTATTTTTCCTGATTATTTTTTATTTGATTATAGTTGATTGAAATTTTTCATAATTGAACTTAATATTAAAAAAAGCTACAATAATTATCCAGCGGTCGCCATGACTGCACGTAGGTAGTTAAAGGGCGAATATTGAGGGTAGTTAGTTAAGGGTTAAATAACTGAATCGTTCTTTTTCCTAATATACGAAGATCTCAATATATAATGTCAAAGAAATTAAAAATATAGTGACGATAATGTGCCGAATTGCAGATATAATAAATTTAGCATCTTTACATAATTGTCCTTCCGAGCTGAAATTCAGTATTGCATGCACCAGATGCTCGTCTCGGCTAACAGTTACGCTGTAATTTTCATGCAGTTGACGAAGCGTGTAAAAAACTACCGCGGGGCATCTATATCCGTCAAACGACACACTCTCTCCCCCAGAATAGTATACCAACTGCTTTTTAATTTCGTTCACCATTTAACATATCGAAGTAGACTTTTATGAGCGCGGTCTGCCGACATAAAACGAATTTCTGGAGAGTAGGCTTATAAATACGAAAATACGGTGGCTTTGGTGAATTACTAGGTAATCATCATCATCAAACATCTGTTGATGCAAGCTCTGATACGGAAGCGTTACTTAATCACGCAAGTAATATGCCCATTAAGGCAGATTACTTGCTTGGTTAAGTAACACTTGAAATAAATATGAAAACTATTTCGAATTGAAAAATAAATTTTTAAGCTATGTTTAGTCGTGTGTTGTTGAATGTTGTGTGTTGTGTGTTGAATTGTAAACCAAAAAATTCAATCAGTTAGGAAGTCATTTTTTAAAAAAAATTTTATTCATAAAAATATATTTAATTACAAAAACATTCTCTTAGCCTAATATTTCATAATTAATTAAACAGTTTTCCAATTTATTTCCTAACTCAGAAAGAGATTCAGATATGATAGTTTGTGGTTTACCACTAGGAATAACCTGTATCGAGGTGGTACCAACAGAAATTGTATATTGCCTACCGAAAGGGCATGATATATCCGCTCTTAGGTTTTTTATTTTATTTTGTTTATTTTTTTAACTTTATATTGCAATGGAATTTAAATTTTATAACTACAAGGATGGAGGTAGTTACTTTATTCTAAAATTTAAAATATTCTAAAATTTTTGTAGAGACCAAATAAAACGGAAGGTATTTTAGTTCAAATATTCATAAATAAATATTTTTACATAGTATTATAATACATACATCATACATACGATAATCGCATAAACTTTACATAAGTCATCCTGTGCCACTTCGTTACGGTTAGGATATTAAAATTGCGATTCCTACTCAAAGGTTTTTTTTACATATTCCTTCACCGCTCATGCAGCTAGACTATAAAAAGTCAAATATTAGAAACGCTTCAAGATTTCTACTTTTTACGTGTCTCTGAAAAAGGCTTTTTTGTCCCTAAATTACTAGTAATCCTACGTCTCATCCCATCCTCTCTTAGCCCCTGCTCCTTGCTTTTATTCTCGAAACCCTAATTATTTATAAAAAATAATAGCATTTTGTTATTTGGTTATTTTTGATGTACAAATGTATTTTTGATGTACAAGTTTTTTTTAGTTTACTCTACTGGCACCTAATGTCTTACACTTTCACAAAGGTTGGCTATAAGAGATTGTACTTTAGGCAATAAGTCCGCCTGCTGTGTATTTTTTTAATTTGCAAAAAAGAAATTATGTCTATCTATCTATCTATGTGTATCTATCTATGTGTATCTATCTACCCAATTTCAGCTTTGATAACTTTGGTTTACAATAATAATTGCTTGATTTAATATCTCTCTTAAACAGTGTTACTTTTTAATTAGCGACATCCTTGTAGCGGATGAAATAGTGCAAAAATAAATCTTTTGAAATAAAAATTTGAAAAAAACATTTGAAAAAAAAATAAGAAAAAAGAAATGTTGATGTAGGTATATCAAAAGTTGCTAATTCCGTCGTTTTGATTCACCTACTACAAGGATGTCACTAATTAAAAATTCACACTGTATAACCGCTTTCAAAGGAAGAAATAAGGTGTTATCCGTCTTTCCTAAACTATTTGAGACAATACTCCACCGGGATATTTACACCCAAGTGTGTGGAAGGCTGTCGGACGCCCAGCACGGGTTTCGCCCCAATCGGTCCACCACCACCAACCTTTCCGTCTTTACTTATTATATGGCAAATGAACTGGACACTAAACCAGGAAGCCAGGTAGATGTGGTGTATCTGGATTTCAAAAAGGCTTTTGACAGAGTGGACAATGATGTCTTACTCAACGTACTAGCTGCTACAGGTTTCTCGAGTAATCTGCTGAGTTTTTTTGCTGATTACTTGAGAGATAGGCAGCAGTATGTGAAACTTGGACTTTTTGATTCTAAGGTGTACCACACCTGTTCTGGCGTGAGTCAGGGATCAAACCTCGGCCCTTTGCTGTTCAATCTCTTTGTTAACGATCTAAGTAAAGTAATCGTGTCAGCAAAATGTTTAATGTTTGCCGACGATATAAAAATTGTACATGTCCACTGGAACTGCTGAGGCCTGCAAGCTTTTCCAGCGTGATATTGATGCCGTCTGGGCTTGGAGCCAGAATAACAATCTCTCATTCAATATATCCAAATGTTCAGGGATGACATATACTAGATCGACCGCACCTCTGATTTATGATTACTCCATCACTGATGAGGTGCTAACTAGGGTTGAGAAGGTAAAGGATCTAGGAGTTCTCTTTGATTCCCAGCTTACGTTCAAGGAGCATATTGCTAATTTGTCTAAGTCCTCTTTTAAGCTACTAGGGTTTGTTATTCGCAACCTAAAGCATTTTCACAATGTACGGGTTATGCATACATTGTATAATTCAATTGTGAGAAGCAGATTGGAAACGAATGCAGTTATATGGAATCCACATCAGGATCTTTATATCACTATGTTGGAAAAAAATCAAAAATGTTTCTTACGATTTATATATTTTAAGCAGTACGGATATTATCCGTACTTATACCCTACTAGTTTCCTACTAGGCATGGTGGCTATAATTCTCTTAAGTTGCGTAGAGAAATGCTCGCCATGGCCTACGTTTTCAAGCTGATTAGGGGAAGAGTTGATAATCCTAGCATGCTAGCAAAGGTTTGTCTCTTTGTCCCGGACAATTATAATCGTGCTCGCATTCATAATCTATTTGCGGAGCCGTCCTCGCGCACCAACCTAAGTCGATGGAGTCTGCTTACACGAGCTTTGCGGCACATAAATGCGCTATGTTCGACAGCGCCAAACTTTGATATTTTTACAGCGAGCCCGCATCTCTTCAAGGTGTGGGCATTGCGCTACTTGTTTATGGCAGAATAATATAAACTGTTTTCACTCTTATGTACTGTAAGTTTGTAAGTTTGTAAGTTTTTCTATTCTTAATGCCGGTATTTGTATTTAACGCTTATTTAAACATGTTATGTATGTACTTGAAAGAATTCTATTATTTTTTTTATATTTATGTGTATATTGCATATCAACGGATTGGTAGAAACTGTAATGTTGATTTGTTATGAAAATAAATAAATAAATAAATAAATAAATAAATAAATAAATAAAATATTTACAATATATTTTGGCTAATTTTAAACTATATTATTTTAGTAGTCCATTTTATTCATTGTAATATATTAAAGTATTTGCTGTCTCCGACTCTCTTCACATTGATGGGGAATATTCAGTCACAAGCTGTTTCAATAGGTATGGATACGTTATGAAAAGAACTTTTGTTGAGGTTAAAGGTTTAATGAAGGTTGAATGAGGACCCCAAATGAATTGCCATAAAGTCGTGTTATATACATCCCATCAAATCCAATGAGTGCCCAAACTCCACAGAAACTGCTGTTTTTCAGATCGTTTTATATTGCGTAAATGAGTCTCGATAGAAACAGCTTGCCATTATTAAAACTTCGACCACTTATTCTTGAAGTCCACTGTGCTATAGTCTGTCTGAACGCTCCTGGCACGCTGAGTTATAAAACGTAGGAACGGAGTAGCGCATATTCCTGCCGGCGATTATCGATATGACTAATTTGAATGGTATGCGCAACCCTAATGACTCAGGTACTTGCTCATTATGCCCGCCATAACTGTATCTCAATCGATTTTTAGTCACCCGTATTCCTGTAACCAGGTTACAGCGAAAAGCTGGGTTAACGTTTAACGTCAAATGTATCAAAATATGGAACCAATAAAGTAACAGCGAATATGGAGCCGAGGTAGGAAGTAAATCTACCAATGCAGACATATTTGTCATCCTCCATTAAACGAAATCCTAATACGCTTTGCCAAGAGACGAGAATAGCGTCACCGGGGACGCGACAAAGAGCGAATCTCTCTCGGTTGAGTTACTTTTCATAATTTCATTAAATATAGCGAGCAATGCGCGGCCGATCACTCGGTCCTGAAATAGTGGAGTTTCAGCGGCTGAGCAGTGAGCAGCTGTGTACCGAAAGCTGTCCTCATTAATCATAACCGTCCCGCTTATATTTGGAAGCGGATTCAGCGTTGACATTCGTGAAGTATGACTCGAGACTGAAGGGCAATGCGCTTGAGTAACCTCTAGCAAACACATACAAAGATGAAGAATGGCAATAGAAGAAGAAGTAGAAGAGATATAGAGTGGGGGTATCGTTTAAAGTAATTTTTCCAACCTTGTTTAGATCGTGACCCACTCTTTGATCAAAAAAAAAGTCTTACGCGACCCCCTTTAGACTGTAACTTAGTTCCCCCCACCACCCCTTCCCCTCCCTCTTGTTAGTCTCATTTACAGTTATAACTGTAATCATTCAATAAGTATTTTATTTGTTAAACAATAGCAAGAACCACATTAATTTTAACTGTTTTTAACTTTCGAAGCTGTATTTACCTGTTTCCATCTTAGATCAACAGACAATTTTGTAAAAGAAATAGCGTAAAACACCATTTAAATTTATATATATTTATATTATATTTATATATTTTATATTTATATTTATATTTTATATATTTTATATTTTATTATATCTTTATATTTATATTTATATATTTTATATTAACTATACTTTTATATTTATTATTACCTTATCGTATTATTTATATTAATTTATTATTTTTGCAAGTGTATGTATGTATACATGTATGTATGTTATATATCATCATATATCTTAAATACATCTACATAACTCATAATGTGGCTTCCCTATCCCTTTCCCCTTACTTAAACCTGCATTTTTTTCCTAGCTCATTGCGCTGTAACAAAAGATTTAGTTTAATTGTGAAAACTTTTAATTGGCTTTAGATTTGTATAATATGTGTTAGTATTAAGTATAAAACGCTGTAAATTTTCCGAAAAATAAAAATAAATAAAATAAAAATAAAAATAAAGGTACATACAGAAAACATCTGTTTTTACACGACTGATTAACAGAAATGGAATGTAATTTATTCAGGTTTCATCAATGTATGTTTTCCGTTTCTCTATTCCACTATAGCTTCCAACCACACGAACAAATTTAAAAGTATGTGCTATTGTTAGAACCATTATGTCATTCTGAGTGTCATACTGACAAAATATCAAGTAAATATTTGCCTAAATGCCCAAATCTCCAAATGTCAATAAATTAACATAAATATATCGCGTTTAGTGTCAAATGAAAGGTTTGATCGAGTATATTTCAAATATATGTATATTTATAGGTAAATTACCTACATGTAAACTAAAACGGCTTTTTAATGAAATATATTAAAAACCGTAAAAAATATTCTAAATATAGTAGTTCACTGTTCACTGTAACGCAGTCATGTTTTTTATTCCTTTTAATATATTTACTTGTAAGTTTTTCTTCATTAAATCAATAAGTAACGCAAGTCTGTGAGATTGAATATATTGCACAGTTCTAATAATTTCTTCATTTTTCGGTGAAGCTTTGGTTTATTCACATAGTGAGTCGTACTCCATTATCAATCAGTTCTATGCTTTTGTTATCTTTGTCACCTTCGTCGAAAATTCACATACACACCTGTCAGCTGTGACAAGAGGGATCAGTATTTCCAAGCCTTTTTTCGATAATAATCGATATTCGCCTACAATATTTTCACAAAATGTTGCTAGTTGTGTGTTTTTCGACGATTTGTTGTCTTCGCGAAGTCAAAGGAATTGTGCTTTGGCTTCAAATTCAGTAACTGGAAATATATTTATTCCACTTAAAATGATTTTAGCACTCAAGCATTAACTTAGCGATTGTCCAAGGAATGGAAATATTTGCTGTTAGAATTTACAACTGTCGATAAGTGGAGAGTTATTTCATTTGTGAATGAACATTTTTCATTTCTTTCGTCGAGCACCAGTGTTAGTTTTGGGAACACCCTCAACTTTAGCGACTAAAGGAGGGTTAAGGACAGTGATTGTTAACCTGGGGCTAATAAACCCCAAAGGGGTAAAATTGAATGTTCTAAGGTGTATAAGACGAGGTTGGATCATCGTTCAGTTACAAAAGAAAGTAACCAATTCGTCTTTATCTGATCTTACTACCTACCTAATCAAATGAAATCAAATCAAATCAAATCGCATTTATTGTCTTCAAAAAACTTTACATAGTAATCATTAATCATTACGTAATCTATACCGTTCATCTTATTTTGCAAGGGAATATGACGAATAGTTTAGCTGCTCAAGATAAGGCTGCAGTTTTCTTCGCAAATTGCAGCTTTACACAAAATAAAATGACCATGGTCAAATTGACCCCTTAACATCCTCGCCGGATTAAAAGTATATTAATTTTAAAAGATTCAAATTAGTACTGAAATGTATGCTTAAGTATAATAATTTGACCACTCCCTGTATATTCGATGGCTATAAAACGTCCCTCGATCTCACTATTATATTGCCCAAAACGGCTGCATATAAATAAAACGAAGCTGGTTCATCTCAATGGCGGGAAACGACAAAGAGGTACATATATTGCGGTACATTCCGCGGCATATGACTGAAATAAGAGGGAGCTACAGGCGAATGCAGAACGGAACACGTGCTCGAGTGCATTAGCGATTTGTTAGTTTTAAGATGACACCGAACGCGTTAGGTTATACGGCATTATGCGTAATGCCCGGGTCAAGCATTTTACATTTACATTTACATGCATGGTTTTCCATTTGTCGGATGACCCTCTCTTGAATGGGTCAATATTTTATCGTCTTGGTAAAAAGCCCGATTGCTTTTCTTCGTGTGAGTGAGCTGCAGACAAATGAAGAACGAAACATGTGCTCGAGTGCATTAGCGATTTGTTAGTTTTATGATTACTCCGAACGCTTTTGATTATACGGCATTATGCGGAATGTCCTCGACAAACATTTTACATTTACATTTCCATACTTGATTTTGCATTTGGCAGATAACCCTCTCTTGAATGAGTCAATATTGCATCATCTTGTTAATGGGCCTGATTGTTATAAGCTTTTATTTACCTTGCCAATGATAAGTCAATGAGCCCGATTGCGTTTCTCCGTGAACTAAAATAGGATCTTAGTTCAAACGAACAAGACAGTGCAATTCAAATTCAAATTGAACATTCTTAATTAATCTATAATATTACATAATATATTTTTAAATGTAAAGCCATCCTAACTAGCCCTCGCCTATACTAAGGTAGGCTTAATATAAAATAAGTGGTTTTCGTAACTTGCTGTATTATCTTTGTATATTATTATGTTAAATTTAAGAAGATAGATATGTCTCCAAAATAATAAAGTATACACGTACATACATAAATAAATATATACTTTATAGATAAATTAAAAAAACTATATATACATAATATATCTCACAAATCGTGTTCTATTTTAAAATACACGTTTGATAAATGTCTCCGTTTCTTGTCGACCCATAGTCAAAAGTGACTTAGTTAGGTTTTCCTTTACGCTGTGACTAGTCCTAGATTTCAGTCCTGTAGGAAAAACACTATTCATTTTGTTGAGTAGTCGAGGAGCAATGTAAGAAAAGCGTTTTTGCCCAAAACTTGTTCTCTTTTTTTGGATTAAGTGCTGTCTGGTTGTTGTTACTCGTGTTCCTTTATGGTGTGTTGAATATATGTAGATGATAATTATCATGATTATAGTAGTAGAGTAGGACTACCTTAGCGTATATTTGACGAACGTCAAGGACTTTAGATTCCTTGTACAAGCTTTCAGAAGAATACCGGAAGGGTTTTTTGTGTATTACACTTAATACCGACTTTTGGGCCTTAATTAGAGGATCAAGTACTTGCAGCGAGGCTCCACCCCAAGCTATGATTCCGTATGCTAGTAAGTTAGGGGCCAATGCGAAATATATCGTTCGTATGAAATATATCGCTCGGATACGGCATTTCTTATTAACTTAAATGTATGTACAAGTTTTCTCAATTTAGTTGCAGTGCACCTGATATGATCTTCCCACTTCAGTGTATAGTCCATAGTTAATCCTAGATACTTTATTTTATCTACTATTTTCACCTCCGTATACGTACCAGGCTGTGTAGCATTCTTGCCGTCAACGACAGTGTTGCATGTGTGGATTTTTAGTTTGCGCAGAATTTGTTTGTCGTAAGTTTTCTTCATTTGAAATGTCATATATTTAGTTTTAGAGTCATTATGAGTTAGTAGATTATAGTTTAGCCATACTTTGATTATAGATAGTCCGTTTTCGGTGTAATTGTACACATCGTTCCAGGATTTTCCTCTGAATACAATAACCGTGTCGTCTGCAAAGGAGATAGCTTCTCCTCCCTCAAAGGTCATGTTAGTAAGGTCATTAATGTAGATGAGGAATAATATTGGCTCTAATATATTACCTTGCGGTACACCGTACCTAACATGTGCTTCCGATCTGACCGTCTCCCCAACTTTTGTTGTTTGTATTCTCTCCGAAAGGTAATTTTGGAATCATTTTAATGGTAAGCCACGCACTCCGATATTTTGGAGTTTACTCAATAGTATACGATGTGACACGGTATCGAAGGCCTTGGCCAGATCCAAGAATACCGCAATGCATTTTTCTCTACTATCTAAGGCATTATCAATGGAAGTAGTTAGGGATAGGAATGCATCCTAAGCACCTCGTCCGGATCTGAAACCAAATTGCCTCACCGCTAGTAACTTTTTGGTTTCCAAAAAACTAACCAACCGTTTATTTGCAATTGTTTCAATTATTTTTGAGACAGAATTTAAGAGGCTGATTGGTTGATAACAACTGACGTCCTGTCTATCCCGTCCTCTCTATCGCAATACGTTAGAACGGAATATGAAATGAACCATCGTCGATTTTCCCGCATCAAAACTACATATCGAACTTATAGAAGCTCGAATAAGTTTAAACACATTTCGTGCGGTGTTCGATTTAGCTGATTTACCTTCTGTGGGTAGTTTTAATGCTGAAAAGTGACAATCGTTCATTTCACATTCCACTCTGACATACTGCTCTGTCTCGTTCACATGAACTAATTTCCGATTTTAGTTCAGAACAAACACAATCGAGCCCAGTATGTATGTTCGTTTAGGTCAAATCTTGCAAGTTGAATTAGAACCACTTCCTCTTACTCTATGAAGTTGAAATGTTACATTTTGGTTCAGTTCCGATGACAATGCATTTTTATGGTGAACATGACCTGATTCTACAACCAGAATCGACTCTTCCACAGTCAACAGCACAGAAACACAATTTTGTATACGAAAGCAATTAGGTATGATAGCATATCCTAAATTTGACCATGATATGGCTGCTGCACCCATGGTTGGCTCCCAACGAGGGGACTCCTCAACTGTCAACGAACGTTATATGTAGGGCTACAGAACATAAAATATGATTAATCAATGTGTGGACGTATGAGTGACATATATACCTTGCGTTTTGTAGTAAAATACTAGCTGCTAAAACTCAGTACGGCATTGAGCAATCTAATAGCCAATATAATCAATGATTATATATTAAAATACAAAAGGGCTGGCATCTTTAATCATACCTGATTTAACATTATCCGTCGCGACGCTGGCAAAATAAGCTCACCCATTAAAGCGACGTCATGATTTAAGGGGACACTTCGACCACAAAATAAAAAACGACTATGGCACGGTCCGTCCGCGCGCGCAAATGGAGAGAGGGAAAGAGAGTGAGAGCAATGTTCTCACTTGGATAAAGCATTCGATACTGCGGTTTACAATTTTATTTTATGATACTGATTTTCAATCGAAATATTTCTGGTACTGCAATTTACCCAAATCTAGCTTTCGCTTTTGAAGTGTAGAATTACTCTATAAACCAACAGTTATAGTGTAGGTTGTTAGAAGTTACTTTGATGATAATTTTGAGCTTAATTTACTTTGCTAATAATTTCAAAGAAATGATAGAGTTTAGTAATCTCAAATAAATACCTAGGGGTTTTTGATGATTTCGACATAAAAAGTTAAAGATAAAAGTATTTATTTCCAATACAACCATAACAATTGTGTAGGAATGACATTAATTAATCTTAAACGGGGGGGGGGGGGGTGGAACGGGGAGGGGTGTTGGAAGAGGTTAGGTGGCAGGGGGTGTTGGCTGGAGGTGTTTAGGGGGAAGTGAATTTGGTAGGGGGGTTTGGGGGGGGGGGGTGGATTTTTTTGGGTTTGGCGTACGGGATGTGTTTTGGCGTACACAAAATAGGATGTGTTTTAATTGAGCAGAGAAATGTCTAGAAATTTCATATACAACTTGGTCAAAACGCTGTTGAAACATATATTTTATTAAAATAAATATGAGGAATGAATTTTTATCACGTGCGCGGGTTTTTGAGTGGTTTAAGAGTTTGCAAAGTGGCCGAGATGACATTGAAGATGATGCACGCCCGGATCGCATTTTCACATCAACCCCCCCCCCCCCCCCCCCCGTACGCCAAACCCAAAAATCCACCCCCCCCCCCCCCCAAACCCCACTACCAAATTCCCTTCCCACTAAACACCTCCAGCCAAAATCCCCTGTGCCACCCAACCTCTTCCAATCCCCCTCCCCGTTCCATCCCCCCCCAACGATTCCAAGTCCAAGTCCAATATTTCGAGATTGAAGTATGACTGGCGCGCTTCCTAGTCTACCACTACCGATATCAACCACAACTCTTGCTATGATCAAATGATGCCAGCATTTCAATTCAATCGGATCAAGCGTTTAGGCATTATCGGAGAAGAATACACACACACACACACATACACACACACACAGAGAGAGATACACATACACACACACACAGACGCACAGACATACGTCAATCTGAAAATGGTAGTAATCGTCCCAGGGGGGACGTGAGGGGGGGGGAGGGGGGAGGGGTAAAAATGGACATTTCCTTCTTCATCTCGAATATCTTTTTAACGCGTTCGCTGGACTTTCCCTTTGGCCGGGAAAGTAAAAGTAATTTTAATAGTTTATGACCAAAAAATAAATAATGGTATGCAAGTAATTGCACTAGAAAAGGAATTATGAAAAAAAAAAGACAGAAATGATGTTTAGTCGTTAATGTTTTTTTTTAAATCCCGCGGTTTTCCTCCTCACGTTCAAAAGATACTTTCTATATTCCCTGTTTTCATTCAATCTACGCAAAAAATACCTTCTTCAGACGCTCTTGCATGTGTTATAATGAAGTTTTGAACGACATAGATATATTCTCAGTGTCATTAATTACTTTTAGGAAACAATTGAGTGACTCGTTGTTGCATTAGTTTTAGTTTAGGTTATTTGAATTAGGGATTTGAATTTGGTTATTTGAATTAGGAAGGTCTAAATCTGAAAACTTGGTTTGTAAAGCGTATGTATAACGGTTAATTTAAAAATAATATTGTATAGTTATATAAATTATTATGCATATATTAATAGTATCATATTTTTATTTATATTATTTCGTATATTTTTAAGCACTGCTTTTAAAATTGTATTTATATATTTTATTGAATTATAAATATGTTTATACCATATAGCATTTATTATTTATTAAAATCGTATTTACGTATATGTGTATTTGCCATATTGTATTACCTACATTGTATTATTCTTACAAATTTCGTATTTTGATTTGTATTATAGTGTTATTCATTTATTCTGATATATTATTCAATCTTATATAAGTACATTCATTGAATATAAAAATAAAAAGTTTTTTTTTACTTTAATTAGGCTAATTGTTACGTAAGTTGTTTTACTTATTTCAGTTATTTACTCTGACCCGCCTAGATACGGGACATTTAAGTCCTAGTTAGGTGGGCACTGAGCATTAGCTGCATTTCGGTGTTCAATTTTTCCGAGTTACTTATAACATTGATAACAATGGGGCTAAATGTACAAACAAATAAATGAATAAAGTATTAAATCTGAAAATAAAAAAATAAAAGTTTACAGCTAATAATTTAGGTACTCGTACTAAATGAAAATAGTTCGATCCGACTAGAAATTTACATTGTTGTGGCTACATTTACAAGTTTTGTTAAAATTAAGGTAATGTAGGTCTATTTGTGTATTTGTTAAAACAATTGTTTATGGCTGTTCTTTACCTAAATAAAAAAAAATAAAAAAAATGTAGCCTTTATATCGATGTAAGTTTACATTTTGAAACCGACGAAAACATGCATTGTGGACGAATCACGCGTGACATTGGTGAAATTTAGTGGTTTGGGCAGAACGGGAAGATTGACTCGAGGAAAATGGGATGGAACCCCATTTCGCCCCACCATGCTAATTGTAACCAGACAAAAATATGGTTCAGATATTAAACATAAGGATATTGTATCCCATTGTGTCCCTTATGGTTTCGCCATTCTGCCCCAGTTATGATGCAGATTGAGAAACAATATTTATTTTATTTGTAACTGCATCTGTAATAGTTTATGATTTGTTTTTTTCGGCGAATAACAAAAGCAAACGTTGATATTGAGTATTCATTTCAAAATAAAGCTTTAGTAGGTACCTTATTCTACCCCACTTATGGGACAGAATGGGAAAAATATATTGTGTAAATTTGCATTTTCTTTGTCACAATCTTTGATTTGTTTTCTTGGGTGAATAATTAAAGCAAACGGTGACATTGAGTATTATTTTCCAAATATTTTTTTATTTATTATCATGCCTACTTCATACCAGGGTTCCCTAAATATTTCAATTAATTGAAACAATAGTTTGGTAAGAAAAAATACATTCCTCTTTTTAGGGGTGGAGATATTATTTCATGCTGTGACAAAATATAAATGTCGGTCATATACAATTACTTATAAGACTTCATATTAGGAGTTACTATCCTACCGTTCCGGGAGACACGCTTTAACCCCTCAAGCGGCGGGTGTAAATCTTGGCAGTCACCTGTCATTTCTGAAAGTCGAAGGTCAAAATTATAGCACTTTAGAAAAACGATCATACGAATGAAACTACTTGATGGATCATGAAAAGAAGAATTGTAGAATGATCGCATTGAAATTTGGCAGCACTCGACTAAGTGCCCCCAGAATACAAACAATAATATTAGGGATTCTAGACTGCGAGAAGCACGACTGAATAATTGTACAATACAAAATTTATCCGCCTTTCTCGCGCATATCTTACAGGGGGTGGTTGCACTGTGATTTTGGTGTAAATTCAGTTCGTTGAGAGCGCGGTTTGTCGCGCCGCGCTCGTACCCCTTTTGGGGCGTTACTGAGCATTGACTACCATACATCATACCCGATTCGGGACGTTACTGTCTAGAGGGGTTAACAGTGGGCATTTGTTTCAACGGTAACCTGAGTTTAGCTAATTACGGTTCACATTTAAATACCGTGGCTACGTCGACTTAATGCTGAATTTTCCCCTCGACACTTCTAAGAATGTTCACATTTCGCTCTCCTTCCTTTATTTATCGTAATTATGAAAATTATTCAGAACATTTTCCAGTTTCTCCCGTCAAATTTGGTTATGTAATGAATAATTTGCAGATGTTTGTATAAATTATACTCGAGGCTTTTACTCTGCTAGATTGATGAACATCCTTGTCAAGATGTCGTCCACCTATTAAAATAAGGCTAGTTATATTTTTTTGTCATCGACGTCTAGTTATAGATACCACTAAAATTATAAGGTAATATAAAGAGGAATAGAATAAACTACTATAGAGAGATGTTTCTTAAATAAATAACGGTCTGTTTTTATAATTGGTACCATGAAAAAGGGCTACTTAGCACATGTTTGGGTATTTTTTTGTGGTTATTTTTTCATAACATCATTTCTTTTGTTCCTACAGAACACTGTGTTCTTTGGCTATTGAATTCATAGTATAAAGCCCCACTAGCCGCATCAATTTTAAATATATTTATTGTCAAAATTACCCGTTTGGGGTTTCTTTGACAAGGCATTTATATGCAACTTATGTCAAATATCCAAAGAATAAAGGTTAGTTTGACAACATTTTCATAGAAAAATATTACATTAAATGTATTATACGGGAAATTATATAAAATAGAATTTTGACAATCAATTAGCAGCCGTATTTCCGCACAACAACACAAATACCAACGACAAACACGCTAGACTAGTCGTTAAGTCAGGTGATCGCAACGCAACCCACCCCCCTCACTCCCCTCTTGCCACACAATGTACTACAGACCCTGTATTGGAGTTCTGTAAAACAGTACTGATTTATCTAACAAACAGAATCGAGTGAAGTAGATATAGGAGAATCAGCTGAAACCCAAGCGGGTTCGTACAGCCGAGAGATGGCGCTCATCGACTTTATTTATATATTTATTATTAATATTCAGATGAAATCATTCCTTAGCTACATTTCGGGAAATTCTCGGGGTTACTCAATTGATGTATTCATATTCATATTACATCCCCTTTGAATTGAATTTTTACATGCCCTTTGAAACAAATTTGGATTTGCCTGTACTCGGAGGGTTAAATCCCTACTATTCCCCACCCCTTCTTTCTTATCATTTTCTCTCGACTATTTTTTACTCAAAAAAAATCGCGGTGGGGGGGTTGGGAGGAGCGTTCCCTGCCCCCCCCCCCCCGTTCCCCCTGGATACGTCTTTGCCTGTAGGTATGGGATATTTTAATATTTTTTTAACCAACTTCAATAAAAATACATTTACATGATAGTTCCTCGTCTTTTTATATTCACCCTTTTTAAGTGGCTTTATTACTACTTTTATGTACCTAATTGACATGTCTAAAACTCGAGATTTCCTTAGAGTTTCTCAAATCTTAATAATGGACCGTGCCATCGCCATATCTAACAATCTGCTTATCAAATTATTTGCCTCAAACGAGGCGTTCAGGAAAACAAGCTATCTCCATCTGTACCGAAAGGCTATTTTTCCGTGTCGCTTATCCACCGAGGCGGAACTGGGCCGACTGGAGTCGAAAAATTGCCGCAAGTGCCCAAAATCTGCTTTATTTTTAGAAGCTCTCACATCTCCTCGCGCCTCCCCACAACGCAAATCATGCTAATGGCTAACGGTAACATAAAATATTATGACGGGTGAAAAATGTTGAATGTGACACTGGGTGACATAAAAAATAAACAAATATAAGAACACGAAAAGAAATACAAGGACGGCTAAGTGTAAGAGCCGGTCCACACGATGCGGTGCAGCGCCGCACCGCAAAAATTTCGCCGTATGGGGGTACACACGTACAGTGCACGGTGCGGCGCCGCAACGTTACTACGACACCGCAGTGGGCGAATAGTATTGTAGTTAACTGTACGTAGAACTAGTGAAATGAGGTAGTCAATACAAATATCTATTTTTCGTTGATACTCATTTTAAACACTTCGATTAAAAATTAAAAAAAATAGGGGAAAACAAATGAAACAGGCAAGCATGTACCCTCCTTCGACTGCACTTAACAACTGAGCAGTGCCGCTCCGGCGCATATTACCGGTTTGCTTGCGGTGCAGCGGCGGAACGCACCGTGTGACATATTATCACGGATATTTGTATGTACGACGCCGCAGCGGCATAGCTCAGGCGCCGCGCCGCAGCCGCTTCGCATCGTGTGGCCCGGCCCTAACCGCTTATACATCTCGTTTTTTTTTAGAATCGAAATGATTTGGTACCAAACTCGATTTTCAATTAATCCGGCATTACACTATTACTACGATTACTAAGCACACGGACGAATAATCCATATAGAGGGTTTTCAGATTTTCTATGACTCGGGTGCCTGTACTGGAACCTGGAAAACTCACTCAATGATTGTTTTGTCAATCAATTGGGATGCATTTCTAGATAATGAGTCGAATTAAACTACTTTAAGACAATAGAACTACATATAAAAGAGACTGGGCAGATTTTCTTTAAAAAATAATTGAATCTATAGTATATATAATAATTGATATAATAAGTTATTACTAAAAACCATCTTTAAAAACAAGCTTTCTTTAAAATTCTCAGTCCCGAGCCAACCCTGATTGCAGCAGCCATGTCATAGGGGAACTTAAAACGGGCTATCACATTTGAATGCTATACAGAATTTCGTGTTTGTGATGTTAACCGTTAAGGAGACCCCTCGTTGGAAGCCAACCCTGGGTGCAGCAGTCATGTCACGGTGAAAGTTAAAACGGGCTATTATACATAATTGAATGCGTATGCAAAATTTCGTTTATGTGCTGTCGACCGTTGCGGAGTCCCCTCGTTGGAAGCCAACCCTAAGTGTGCCAGCCCTGTCGCAGCGAAACTTAGAACGGGCTATCAAAATTGAATGCGTATACAAAATGTCGTTTTACAAAACAGTGGTTTTTTCTTTGTCATAAATAGTTCTAGTAGAATCATTTCCACTGTAATACTTGTGAAACCTATCTACTGTCATATCCACTGTAATACCACTGTAAAAGAAATAAAAAAAACACCTTTTTTAGGCGATCACACTAGATGTGATGACCCGAATCACTTTTCTTGGATTCTGAAATATTTTTTTTGTGCACTCAATTAGTTTTACGTGCAAATAGCATACTCCCTTGATCGTATTCTCGGAAGCACGAACCGTCCGCTAATGGAAATCCTTTGAAGCATATTCTCTGAATCAAATTACTGCTTCCGTTTGCGAGACACGATTTGTTGAAATTAAATTATATTACTATAGTTTTAGTTTGTTTCGCAGTATTTATTTTATTGGAAGCAATTTACAAATGATATTACAATTTACAATTAAATTATCAAATAATATAATAAATTACTTAATCCACGTCAGGAAATTAAACTAAATTATTAAATGATGTTTACTATCTGATGCCGCCTAACTAAGCAAAGCTTGTGCCTGGGCGGGACTTTCTATAAACATAGTTGAATTAATTAATTTACAGGATGTTTTTACTTAACGGGCTTTTTTTTAGTGGGTTAATCGGAACAACGAAATAAGCTACTTTTAATAAAAATATATGAAATAAAAACTACATATTTTTTTTATTTCGTTTTTTATTTTTGTTTTTTCAAATAGTCTGAAAGGCTGTGATCGCGATTGTTTATCTAGCGGTAAGTAAAATTTCGCCAATATTGTTTATTTACGCTATATTACCTACCGCTAGATGGCGCAGCGCGCTCAAACGCTTCTTAAACCTTTATTTAACATTCAAACTATTAAAATTTTAAAACATTTTTTTTTTCAAAAACAAATATTTTTTTGTTTTTTTCCAAAAATTTTTATTAACCCTTCAGGCCTCGGCCCCTCAGCCGATTGACAAGTTGCTGTCCCAAAAAAAAATTGTAAAAATTAGTAAAAAAATTGAATTACTACACTGTCTCACCATGACATTAATTACTGCCAAACCACTGTACCCATAATTAAAATGAAACATATTAACATAATAAAACATAATAAAATCAAACAAATTTAATTAAAATAAAATTAAAACGGGGCCGTCACGCTGAATCGTTTTGTGGCCGATATCGGCCAATCGGGGTTTGAGGGGTTAAAAGTTGCTTACTACATTGTACTGATTTACCCCCAAAAAAATGCCCATCCAGTGAAAACATCCCGTATAAGAGTTATTAAAACAAAATGCCAAATAAATAAGTCAAATTATAAAAGGTAAGCATTAGTAAAATAATTAAAAACCTCATAGTTATTAAATAATCATAAGCATAATAAAACAATTCTAATATATACAATGGAATAATTTATTTATTTATTCAGTTGTAAAAATTATCATTTAAAATAATCATAATCACCATAGTAATGAGATAGTCATAATCATAATCAAGTAATAAGATAAAAAATAATTCAAAACGACAATTAAATAAGTTTGATAATTTATAAAGTTATGAGTAGTTACAATAATTATAATCGTCACAATTATTAAACAGTAATAATCAAATAGTTAGTTTATTATTTTAAAATAGTTTTCTGTCAATAATATTACCACCAACTATTAGCCACTTTTTAAACTTTTATTTGAAGACTTGCTCCACTGGGTGTCTCTTTTATACAAACAGGAAGGACGTAATACATTTGTGTCCCAATGAACGAGAAATTTCTTTGTAGAATCTCCAGCTGCTCTCCTGGCTGTAAATATTTGTTTTGAATTGATGGACTGGTTTTCGTTCTTAGACGAATTAAATTATATTTTACATATTATAATGAAATGCTTAAATATTTCCAAAATAATAAATCACTCGCAAATCTGAAAGGTTTTCTAATGATTGTTTTTATAGCACACTTTTGAGTAACATAAAGTGGTTATAGAATGGTTTTAGCACAACCATCCCATGCTATAGTACCGTAATACATAACCGTATCACAGACAGTAAAGTAGGTAATTTTAAACGTTTCTTGGTCCAAAATGTTCCTTAAATCTCTAAAGACCAAACCTGACGGACATACCTTGATTATTAAAAAGCCTCTGTGATCGCCCCAACGTAGATTCTGATCAATTGTAATGCCCAAGTATCATTTTTACTCTATATAAAGAAGACACTGACAATGTCGATTGTCTGAGCATTCATGAATAGTTACATCAAAGTCTTCTGGTGCCTAAAAAGTCACCTCAATATTGAAGATCATAGACTTTGTTTTTTGAACCTAAGCCCATATACTTTGATCATATACTTTGTTTTTTGGCCTAAGGCCTGCTTCATCCAAATAAGTTTTAATGATCTCAATTTCCAAATTCGCTTTATCAAATGTTTGGCTCCAGATTTGCCCTTTAAAAATAACGACATATAATCTGGGTAGGTTATTGTCGGACTGGTAAGGATATCACACAGACTATTTATATGAACTAGGAAATGAATTGGCCCAAGAACGCTACCCTGAGGCACTCCGTTTTTAACACTATGCTGGCTGCTTTTTACGTCTGCCATGACTACTACCTGTTTTCTCTCTGTTATGGTAGTTAGCGTAACACCTCCCATCCCAATAACCTGCAAACATGGTAAAAGGGAGCCATACGGCTCCGTATCTAAGGTTTTAGCTAAATCGAGAAATATTGTTAAATATTTTCCGCCCTTATCGGCACAGATAGTAATAAATTTGTTGAGTTCAGCAGTCGCATCAGATGTGTCCTTGCCCTTAAAAAATCCAAATTGCTTTTTGGCTAATATTTCCATTAAATCATAATGTTCCATAAGACGCTTTTTTACAATCTTCTCCTTAACCTTTGACAAAGTGTTAGTAGAGCGATAGACCTGTAATTATTTAGATCTGTATGATCTTACTCTTGAAGACTGGAGTTACTTTGGCATATTTCTGCTTGCATGGAAATGTACCTTGCTGTAAACTACAGTTTGCAATATGCAAGATGGTGTAGTTTTAAAGCCTACTGGCCAATTTATAAATAATATTTTTTTTGCCGTCAATGTCACTACCACACAATGGCATAGTGGTTAGGTCGCCTTATCTTACATTGTAAGGTCTTGGGTTCGATTCGCGGCTGGGTCACGATTTTCCGTTGGGATCAAATTAACGGAAGTGCATTTTCAATTCTGTCGATCGAATGCAAAAACAAGACACACACTTACACACATGTAACACGCACACAAACACATGAACAGGTCATAGTAGGTTGGTTGTAAGAGATTGTCATATGACAATAATCCGCTCATTTCCGAAATCCGATCGATAATCCGAAATTTCACAATAAAAAATACAAACAAACAAAGCCTTTTCAACGCTACATACAATTTATCCCTCTTATGCAAGGCTCTCAAAAGACCATTACTTATCCACGATTTAAATTTGCCTTTTTTTGTAAAACTCTCGCACGCACAACGCGCGGTCCGCTCCCGAGAAACGCTCCATAGCGACTGAATTCCCAAGAGCCAGGCTACCGATTGACGTACCCCCCGCGCCCCGCGGATTCGTTGCGTTTATGCAGTAAACTTAACAAATATAAACTTTTGAGATACCCAGTATTTATAAATTAAACATCCCAATATTACCCGTTAAATATGCAGGTAGATACGATTGTACACCTACTCAATATCATCTAGGTTTTTTAAATTTAATTTTGCACTAAGCTAAGATTTTTTTTTTTTTGAGGGATTGTGTAAATGACATATATTTAATTTTCAGAAATTAAGATACTTCTGGTACACCCTGTACACTGAGATAAATATTGAATTGATACTTACATAACCACGGTTCTATACAGAATAAGCCTTGTCCGCACACGTTTTTTTTGCAGTGAAAATCCACGTTTAATTCGCCGTGTGGTCAGTGTTAAATGAATCACTGTGAACGCTTGTCCACAGACACGGCGACGGGCGCCGTCCGTTTTTCGGCCGTGTCCGTGGACGAGCTTCTATAGTGATTCATTCCCAACTGACAGAATTTCAAGGCAAAAAATACGTGTGGGGACAAGGGGGCTAACGATATTTTAGTCGCAATTTTGTTAAATTACAAGGAATTTTGTTAGAACTCCATTACTCTATTATATGGACGATATTTTCCTTACGGTTATACTGAAATAACAGTATACTGTAATTTCAACATGATTCATGTGTTCGACTATAACCGTACGTATACTACTACATGGTGTTATGTTAGAAGCGAGATCCCAAGGTCGCGATATAATAAAACAAAATTATGTTTTAAAAATACGACACGGTAAGTACTGTCACTCTAACGCCGTTACGGGCCATGTTAATTCATACGTATGGTCCACAGTACAATATATACTTAATCCTTGTTGATACATGAGTATTTCAGTGTATAAAATCGTTATATTTTCTCACTGTATAGGTACGAAAGGAGCTATAGTCCCGACGAACGATATTCTGTCTTCCTCCGAATTCTCTCGTTTTAAGAGTTCGCAGTAGACGTTTCTTTCCGTCCTCAAAGAAAGGTCGCGCTATTAGTATGTAGGTATACTATCGTCCACTGAATATATTAAATCTTTTGAGAGTCGCTCCCCGTGAGATTTCGTCTCGCTCGCAGGGCGGAAACCGCCCACAAAGGAATTCAGCTACCAGTTCAAAGGTGCATAAAGGTGTTTTTACATTGTATACAAACGACAAAACAACGAAACGCAATACCTTTACGCGTATAATGCGAACAGAAATATGGTAGTAAATATTATAATAAGATGTAAATCCCAATTTAACTGAGAATTTTACGAATGCTAATTAGTATGCAAAGTATGTAAGGAAAATAACAAGCCTTGGAGAGGACCAATGAAAAAATATATTATTATTAAATATATAAAAAAATATATAAATAATTTTGTAAGAAATACAATTTATGGTATAAGGGAACTTGAAAATTCGGAGTTTATTTTCCATGCTGATGATTTGTAAACATTGTATTTTTTTTAACGTAATTATATTAACGATAGATAGCTGACACTATAATTTCCATGTAATTTATTTTACATCTATACATTAAAAAAAATAAGAACGCATATTGCTGGATTGACAATAAATATATTTAATTTGATTATTTTATATAGACGTTGCATATCTATTTTAGTATATTATTCTCCCTGACTATTAAATCACAGGGTTTCAATCTTACGTAGATTTTTTCCTTAGCGGACAAGAGAGTAGATAAACACAAACATTAGTATTTAAATAATGTATTATCTATTTAATTAATGTATACAGAGACGCTTACCATCGAGTTGAACTGAGTGAAAGGAGAGTGTGCATAATACATGAAATATTGCAGTTTATATAGGCAACATTTTGACGTTGAAATGTTCAGAATGACGTCGGAATGTACCTTCGTGTTATTGAAAGAAACGTTTTATAAAATGCTTATGGCGAAAGACGCAATACGAATTCTGGTTAATTATCTTGTTTAATGATGTCAGACCAAATTCGTGAGAAAAAATCGGTTGTCTGTAAAGTCGGTTTACTGACGATAGTTGAACGTGACAACGTCATAAGAAAATACTGATGGAATGGTTGCATTTGAAGCAGTTTCATTTAAGATTCTGATATTGTTTATTACAAACACCCAAAAATATATGCTTTTATACTCACCGATTTGACTACAACATGTACATGTATTATTGTACAGCAGTATAATTGTATAATTGTTTATTGTTTAAAGTTTATTGTTTTTTTTTAATGTGAAAGTTTGAAATCCTAAACTGTTAAATAACGGTTTGAGAAGCGTTTGAGCACGCTGCGCCATCTAGCGGTAGGTACTACGTCGTAAATAAACAATATCAGCGATATTTTACCAACCGCTAGATAGCGCATCGTAATGATAGCTTTTCATACTATTTTAATTTATTTTTAAAAAAAGTTGCTTACTTCATTGCACTTTGTTGTAGGTACCCACAAGAAAATTGTCCGTTCAGTAATAACATTCCGTATATCAAGAATACATATAAAATTATGTCAAGAATTTAAATCAATCTAGTGATTTTTATTCGTACTATTTTAGACTGAAGTTAGTAAATAATTATTGTCGCAACCGGTAGATGGCAGCATTTATATTGAATAATAAATATAATAAATGGAACGCCTCAGAGCGAGGTAACGCCGCATGAGTCATGTTTTTTCGTGCGTGCAGCCAGCTCCATCGAATTATAAGACGTTGTCACGTCAAAAATGTTACACGTGTTATATTAAAAGTAGTCGCTAAATTATGCGTGTTGCTAACCGTTACAGGACCATTTGCAGGTAGAAGTCTCTTTGTGTGTCTATTTGTCTGCCTGTGTGTTAGCGCACAAATGCTTAATCCGATTGATCTGAAATTTGTCATACAGGAATTATTTGGTCATGGAAAAGTTTAAAAAGATCATGGTTGAAATCGGTTCACCGTGGGTGCATTAGCCATATTTCAGTCTTAAAATATTGGACCTAAATACTTGAAATTCGGTACAAAGATGCCTTATTGTCTCGAAACTACATTGTGAATGATATAATCAACAAGGCATCAACTTTTACACATCTCTGTATAGGTCAAAGATTACTCTGGAGAGCTGATATTAATTCAGGTAGTTAATAGCGGCCATTTTCACACCTATGCTTACCCAGCGCATTTGCCCCGAATTTAGATAGCCCAGAAGTGCGGCTGTCATAGGTTTAGTAACACATATTACTCAATATTTATTTTCACAAATACCACGATTAAAAGCCGTTTGCAAAAGTAAATTATTTATTATTAACCTAAAATTTTGAAGAATGGGTAACTACCTGAAAAATTGATAACTTATGAGCGCTATAAGCTATAACGGTCGCGCGGCCACGGCGCGGCCGCTCGCCGCGCGGCCGAAGTATCTCGTTGGCCCCCGCGGCCACGCCGCAAGTGCGCGCCTGGGCTTAGTGTGAGAATAACGAACTAATCGTCATATAATATTAAAAGTGATAATGCAGCCATAAAGCATCACAACTATTGTTATTTTGGCGGTTCCCATCTTTAAAAAAATGGCGATATAAGCATACGACGACTTTTCATACATAGTGATAGGTTTTTCTATTAACTATAACTTTTTCCTACAATGATTTGAGACTGACCGCCATAGTTGGTTCCTAATAGTTCCGTACAGCTTGGACTGTGTTGGCCAACAATTTATGTCATCTGGCCTGCTTAACTCACGATTCTACTCCTATCTGGTAGCCTCCTAGAAGAGGGGCTTTCCCTGTCTGGGCCGCTGTGAGCTTCTGCCGCGTAATCCTGCAGTCGAAGGTGGTTGGGTTCAGATGTTCGCAGATCCGGGGGAATAAATCGGGCGGAACTGTGCAGTTGGTCAACCATCCGGTTTGCTAGGTGTTGAATGCCCAGCTTACAAATAACCAGAGACGTACGTTTCCTATGACAGCGGAGGGTAATTGTCGGCCCGACTTCTTCAACCTTTGAATCGATCCGACGGCTATCCGATCCCGTGTGACCATGGCGGGAAAGGGCGTCGCTGTCCGCAAAATATTCAAACTGAATAACCGCTTACGTCAGGTAGCGGCCGCGTAAGCGACCTCGAACTCGTGACCAGACCGGAGGACGGAGAAATCTGGACAAATCTGGTAGTAAGGGCGGGAGGTTGGCCCGCTGGTTTAACATTCCAGTGCCTCACGGTAAGGCGTCGCTTTCTTACGGGCATGTTGGCAAATTAGACTGTGGACTGTGTTGTTCCTGAGTCTCTGTGTAATCATATCAAGGCTAAAAGGACGAGCTATATCGTTATAGCAACCTGAGGGGTTGGGTTCGCCCGTTGCAGATGACAGCTCCAACATAACTGTCATAGTATTAATTCATAGACTCAACAGGTCGCCAATTCATAGACTTCAACGTAATGGACATTCGACAGTTATACATAAGAGCGGTCTTGATGTACTTCCATAGGAATGATAGGACTGCGACTATTAAACTTCAGGACCACGGACATGACACTAGAAATCGATACAGACAACCGGAGTTAAAATGAACACGACGTACGGACATTTCTAGCTCCTAAGCTTTACAATAAACTGACAATGGACGTACAAATGGCCGACGACGTACCTTACGCTACGTTTAGAAGAGTGGTGGCAACTTGGCTTTTAAGTAAATCTAGGGAAGACTGTGAAGAATTATTGAGGTCTCGAGTGTGATGATGTTATATATATATATATATATATATATATATATATATATATATATATATATATATATATATATATATATATATATATATATATATATATATATATATATATATATATATATATATATATATATACAGGGTGTTATAGACGAGAGGGCGTTTTTTCATAACACAGCTTATATTTATGGTATAGAACACAATTATAGTGTTATTTTTTAATTTTGAGATGTGACCAAAAATAATCAAAATCAAACTTTTCACCATGTAGTCGCGGCCTAATATTTCGGCCGTTGACCTCATCGCGCTCATTACGCGAATGCATCACAAGGCTAGACGCGATGCTCGGAAAATCTATGAACTAATACAGAACAATTATAAATATTATGATATAAACGAATTTCACGCGGTAAATTCGTTTCTATCCTATTTATAATGTTAAACAACCGTGATAGTCTTCGATTTTATAATAAGTTATTTTAGTAACACCTTGAAGTGGGTGATTTAGTACGAGCAAATAAGCAACTTTAGATACATTTGCGTAAAATGCCAGTTTTTTTCTTTTTCGGAAATTGTTGTTTTTTTAAATAGCATAAAAGCGCTGAATGCGATACGCGATCTAGCGGTAAGTAAGCGAATATTGATTATTCACGATATTGGACCTACTGCTAAATTACGCAGCTCACTTAACGTTTCTCAAGGTCAAATTTCTTTTCAAATTCTCAAGGTCAATTTCTCAAGGTCAAATTTCTAAGGTCAAATTTCAAAGTCGAAGTTTAAATTTACAAAACCTAAAAAATATAAATAAAATGTTTTTTTTTCACAAATTTCGGTCAAAACTTGCTTGTTTTCTTTTACGTCACTAATAAAAAAACACTGGTAGAATCACATGATAGAACGAGAACTGCGGAAAATAATCCGTCCGGTTAATTCTGTGGATTGCTACAGATTTTCCGCGGGTCATAGGCGTTTATTTGCCATACTGAATTGCGTACACAACAAATAGCAAAATACCGAAAATTCCACCGCCTGGCCTAAAACTATTAAATTAATAGTGAAAAGTGTTTATGCATTGTACGCTTATGTAGTGTATGCATTGACTTCAATCATTTAGAACTGTACTAACCTGTTTTTGAATGCAAATAAAAACCACTAGATCCACACAATCGACAGGCGAATACGCATGTTTTACCGTGTCTTAGAGCATTTTACACTTTTTATTTTATAACACTTCACTAAACTTTATGTAGGTAGTTTAATTACATTTTATTTAAAAATCGCGGCACTCAACATTGTCACGGCTCAGCCACGCTCAGCTGACCGACACTAAGAGTAGGTCATGGTCACAGACTTATTAGGAACTAGTCTCATGGTCAAATTCAATAATAAACAAGCTATCCCACCCCCACGCGTGCCCACGCCGCGCAACGATGACGTTGCCAGAAAAGTCAAATTCCTTCAATGCGCAGATTGCGAGCAGAGATATTAAAAATAAAGATTGTTATAAGGAAATATTATGTAATAAGAATTGCTTACGTTTTTAACAATGGCCAACCTTTTTACAACCTTGCAATGTTTGTCAGTATGTTTGTTTAGGTGAAATCTTGCAAGTAGAATTAAAACCACTTCCGCTTATCCTGTGAAGTTGAAATTTTACAAGTTGGTTCAGTTCCAATAACAATGCAATTTTATGGTGAACATGACCTGATTCTGCTTCCAGGATTGGCTCCCGACGAGGGGACTCCTCAACTGTCAACAGCACAGAAACGAAATTTTGTTAACGTATTCAATTATGAAGTTCCTCTGTGGTATAGCTGCTGCATCCAGGGTTGGCTCGGGACAGAGCATTTTAATAAAAGCTTGTATTTAAAAATGTGTTTTTACTACTAACTTATTACCATGGCCCATCGACATATTATGATCCCATATGGGCCTTTCGCGCTCGAAAATGACCTCTTTAAAAGCACTACTGAAATCCGACCAGTAGTAGTTTTGTCGCAGTTCGCTAACATACAGCCGACCGTTTCCGGTGTGAGACCTGCCGCGAAGAATATCGGCGCGCTATTCTCTCGCATACTGTTCATTTTATTGCTCTCTCTGTCACATGATTTACGAGCAAAGGAAATGTGGAGCCAACTTATTTGTATGTGAGGGCATATCTAGTTGATATATCGATGCCATGGCCTACGTTTTTAAGCTGATCCGGGAAAGAGTTGATAAACCTAGCATACTAGCCAAGGTTTGACTCTTTGTTTCGGATATTTATAAGCAATCTCGGTCACATGCTGTATTTGCGGAGTCGTCCTCGGGAACCAATCATAATCAATGGAGTCTGCTTACGGGTGACTTGGGTTCTATAAATGCACTGTGTTTGGTCAGACCTGGATATATTTACAGCGAAGTCACATCTCTTAAATGTGTGGGCTTTGTGCTTCTTGTTTATGTCAGAATAAAAACGATTGTTTTTATTATACCATTTAGTTTTTTTCTTTATTCCTAATACCTGTAATGGCGAAGTAATTGAGTGCTTAATTTAAAACATGTTGTGTATGCAATTACAACATTTTTAATGTTTATATTTATGTTTATTTACATCTCAATGGATTGGTCTTGACTATCAAGTTGATTTGTTTAGAAAAGAAATAGATAAATAAATACATTTTTGTTAAAATATAAATCCTAACAGGAGCACTGTAACTTATCAGACTGATTAAATTGAAAAAAAAAACAATTAAAATGTTTGATTACTTCATCAGTATAGGTTTTCATCATTTCAAAAGTTGCGGTATAATTGAACCTTACTAGGGGCCGATTGTAATAATGTCAATTGCTGGACCAAATCTCGATTTGTACTATGTGATCAATAAAAACCAACTCTGGAAACGCATAGAGCATAAATTTGGAATGTGCTATGTTTGGAATGTGCATACTTTCTTAGTAATTTGTACATTTCGAATTACAAGTCGTTATTTTAAAAGTGTTACTATTGTTCTAGTTCTACTCTACCGTACTTTCACCGTAGGTACCGTTCATACTCATCACCGTGTACAGTATCATGTCATCTTAACTTACACATAAAACAAAACAGATTTTACCGCATGATGCTTGTAACATCCGAAGTTGCCACGTTACGATTCTGCCGCTGATGGGTGTTTGGGATCGAAGGACATTTTTTCATAGCACGGCTTATATTTGAATCGTTATATTGAGAAACAACATAAGTCATCAATTTGGACAAAATCACTTTTTCATTAAATTCTGTTCTCTGGGTCTAGTTCCACATAATAGAGAGAAACCACACATGTCTACTCAGTAGTTGTGGAGTTATGGCGTGCGAAATATTGAGTTATTTAGAGAAACACCTTAAGTCACTGACTTGTGTTGTTTCTCCGTAAATTCGTTTGGCAACACTGTATGACAGCTGTCAGTAGAGTTCTTGTTATTTTGAGGTTATTACATTACCGTTGCATCATAGGTTGCTGTCTGTGATCGTGAGTGTTTTATCAAGAATATATACTATAAAAATGAGTACTGGAGACAGTTCTGATGATGAGCCCTCAGCCAAACGACGCAAAGAACTAAGTAAGCAACGGCGGTCAACTATAATCAAAACAGCTCGTGTCAAAGGACAGTCTTATATAAACTATATGGGGAAACGAGTAGAAGGAAAATGTGCAGCTACAGATTATGCAGATGACTGCAAGTAAGTAATTTGCTTGCTTTAAATTTTCTCTAAACTCATAATTTTAACTGATTGTATTATAATAAAAGAATTAGATTTGCACTAGGTTCCTGCTGTTCATCGTAAAATGTATGCTTTTTTTATTCAGATGCAGAAGGAAATGTTTTACCTTAATATGTGAAGATGAAAGGATCTTAATTTATTCGAAGTTTATAAGCTTTAATACGAAAAATGAGCAGGATACGTACCTGCAGAGCCTCATTTCTACGAATCCTATCAAGAAACGACGAAACAAACCTGAATGTGAATCCACGACGCCTAAAAGAGGAGTAACGTATATATACGAGATCTCCACATCATCAGGTAAGTATCAAGTCTGCAAGGCTGCTTTCACGAAAATACACGGCGTCACCAATGAGCGTGTACGAAGACTATGTCATCTACTATCGCTAGGAAAAGCTCCGCTCGACAAAAGAGGACTAAACACACCTGGTAACGCTAAAAGTGCGATTGTTCTACAATCCATCAAGGGCCACATAGAATCTTTCCCAGCGAAGCTCTCACACTATTCGACCCGGGAAGTCCACTACTTGGATGCAAATTTGAACTTGTTATTAATGCATTCAATGTATCAAACTAAGTATCCAGATAAGCAGGTAGCATACTGTACGTATCGCAAAATATTCAAAGAGCATTTTTCTCTTCGCTTTGGTAGACCGCAAGTTGATACCTGCTGCACGTGCGTGGAACTGAACATTAAGATAAGTAGCACGTTTTTAAATGACACAGCCAAACGTGTTGCAGTAGCGGAGAAAATGGTGCACCTAAAGCGTTCTAAAAAGTTCTACGCTGAGCTGAAGAAAATAACATCAATGGTTCAATCTGATGAAAGTGGAGAGATTGGAGCAATCTGTATAGATTTTATGCAAAATCTGGAACTTATGCAAATTCCCGTACAGGAAACCTTTTATCTAAGGCAGCTGACTGTCAATGTATGTTGTATACATAATTTTAAAAACAATACTGCCACTTTCATAGTGTACCACGAAGGGATAGGAGGGAAAAGCCCCAATGAAGTATGTTCTTTCCTGTTTAAATTCATATCGGAACACCTAAAAAACGTCAAGCACTTACACATATTCACAGATGGATGTGGTGGACAGAACAAAAACCACACTTTGATCAGATTGTGTTCTGCACTAGTGTCACTAAAACTGTTCCAATCTGTGGAGCAATACTATCCCGTTCGAGGACATTCATTCCTCCCCTGTGACCGGGACTTCGCCGTTTTGAAAAGAAAAATCAAACGCCAGGACCGAATATTTACCATAAAAGAGTAGGCTGACTTGATACTAGCTTCTTCTACCAAAAAATCATTCACGGTCATATTGCCTACATCGAAGGATATAATCGAATATAAAAAATGGTGGCCAATATTCTATAAAAGAAATATGCTATCTGTGGAAACGATTGGCCGCAATGTGAGTAAAGAAAACAAGGTATCGTTGAAGATAAGCAAGTATTGCTACCTCCTTCATAGATCTATATCTATGAAGGAGGTATGTATCTATACTATATATATAATGTAGCCAAAACGACTATATAAATATATAGTCGTTTTGGCTACCTGTATATCGGGCGGCGCAGCGACAGGCGCGGCGGGCTAAATAAAGACCGATTTCAAAGATCGGTGAGTAAAACTAAACGTATGAATAAAACCGTCGGTTTGCTAAATAATAAATACGTTTTGAGTTTCAATAATATGTAACCGTTGGTTACGACCCGACAATAGTCGGTTTACTTCATAGAAAATGCGATATAAATGTAACTTCGGGCGGTAAAAATCAGGCGGTTTCAGGGGGGGATAATCAGGAGTCACCAGGGGGATTCCCGGCTGGCATTAAGATGCAGGCATCAGGCTGTCACCTGTATGCTGGCGCCTGGCTGTCATCAGGCTTTAGTATACTGTTGCTTTAGTATACTAGTTTAGGTTTAGTATACTGTTGCTAAAAGGCCAGTGTTGCTATCCTCCTCCTCCACCCAGTCTACATCATCATCTGATTCTAGCAAGTGAACAACTGCATCGTATTCAGAGCTCGATTCCAATACATGTAGCCTAACCTGTTTAGGTTTTGCATTCTTTCTTCTTTTAGCTGCTGATCTTTGATCTGCTTTTTCATTTTTTTCTGGGATGTCGGTGGCAATAAGACTGCGACCAAGTTATCTGGATTTTCTCTTGTTTTGTCTAGGACCTGCTTTTATTGGGTCTCGAAACTGTGCCGGATATATAAATGAAGGGCCCGCAATTCTATTACTAAGGAAGACGAGGTGGACTAAAAATTAAAAATATCAATTTCAGGTGGCTTGTTATCAGGATCTGCCGTAGTCTGTGAGGAATTACTGTTTGTTTCAATTCCTGGTGGCTGTGGTTGATCTGTTAGAGTACTGGGCAAAAAGTCTTCGTCGGTGAATACATTTCTATCAAAATGGTAAGGACCGATTTTTTTTAAACTTTTTATAATATTCAACGGTGTCATAGCTCTTTATTTATTTATTTATTTATTTATTTATTTATTTATTTATTTATTTATTTATTTATTTATTTTCATAACAAATCAACATTACAGTTTCTACCAATCCGTTGATATGCAATATACACATAAATATATAAAAAAAATAATAGAATTCTTACAAGTACATACATAACATGTTTAAATAAGCGTTAAATACAAATACCGGCATTAAGAATAGAAAAACTTATAAACTTACAAACTTACAGTACATAAGAGTGAAAACAGTTTATATTATTCTGCCATAAACAAGTAGCGCAATGCCCACACCTTGAAGAGATGCGGGCTCGCTGTAAAAATATCAAAGTCTGGCGCTGTCGAACATAGCGCATTTATGTGCCGCAAAGCTCGTGTAAGCAGACTCCATCGACTTAGGTTGGTGCGCGAGGACGGCTCCGCAAATAGATGTAACTTTAACAAATATATGCTCTTAGATGTAACCATTCATTCCACCAACCTCGTATATAGTGTAGCGTTGAATTTTTACTACTACTTCTCACCTCTATTTCTATCTGTGAGTTATGATTTTATATTCTCTATGTTATGTTAAGATACTTTCAAAGTCTATTGGCCCACCACATTGGGACGTCATTTGTAGAGAAGATTTTACTATATCTATTTCAATATGTTACCACCATACAACGACAGTGATAATATTACCTTCAAGAGGATAGGCTTCCAATACCTTGCCTAATAATTTCCCTCCTTGTATTTACTTCCTCAATGAAACAAATCTTCTCCAATTAATAATCCATATATTAAACCAAAATGCATATTTAAACAATTAAAATTATAACTTTTTCTATTTTAGTTTAAGTACTATTATTGTGAATTATATTTATAATAATGAGCGCCTAATTCACCACAAAATATTTACAATTTATTCTTTGAGTTATTTTCGATCGATTATTTGTCGATGACAACAATGGCTGCGTTCAGTCGATTGTTAATAAAATAATATTAATAATGATAATGCATGAGTTTAAATCTCCGCCGTGAAATTCGACAATTAGATTCTAATCCTTTATTTATTTAAATGTGTTCAATGTCAATTTATATTGAAACATGAATCGTAATGTTACATACAACAATAAAATTACTTATAACTAACATCCTGTCAACTAGTCGATGGCGTTCCAGTGATATAATGAATTTAAATGACCGCAGTCGCTAATGCCCGATATAAACTACGACCTGGTTACCATTCAGTCCACTGAATGTCCATATGGTTTTCGTTCTATTATTTCTATTAATACTATTCCCTCCCCGTTATCCTTGAAACCCCATCGATCAGTCAAAACAAAAAACCTTAATATAATCTACAATTTTCCTTATCTTTAATTTTATTCTAACATTCAGTATAATTCGAATGTTTCCTTAACTAGTTTCCAAATTAAAAGCACATTATATAATGGCTGGTGTCTGAATCAACGGAGTTAGCAAAGGCTAACTCTCTTCCAAATTAAATAATAGTCTGACTAGAGGTTTACCTCGTAGAACTATCAACGACTATTCATATCAATCGATGTTAAATGCCTCATTTTTAGTTAACGTGCAAATATGTAGAAATCACGCATTTACGTTACAACTACTTAACATTCTAATAATTTCAACAAACCCACAAAACTCGAATATTTATAACCCCAAAAAATATACAACAATGACAATATTGGTTGCTAGCTTCGGCCCAAATAATTAAATAACGCCAGCTTCGGCAAAATAAACTTACATATTTTTAGTACATCTTTGCCGACAATGACTCTCGGCTATACTTCCCGTATTTACAGCTGCATTCACATTATGCACTTATAACTAATGTCAATTTCTTCGATGCGTGTCGCCTTTCTAGAAATCTGCCATCACCAAGAAGAATGTCTCTTTAGAAACCCCAGCCGCTTACTATCGTACTGCAATTTTCAAGCCGTTACTGCATTCTCATCAATGTTTTTCCCTTATTTCGACGCTAATTTATACACCTCCGAAGGACGTTCGCAATGTTGTGATCTCAATCTGACGTTTCAGTTTGATTCGTTCGCCATCTTTGATATAATTTTCGTATTGCAACCCGACGAATCTCGTACTTCTATTTTATATGAAATGTTGGATTTTTTACAGGCCAACTCGCGTAGCTCTCTCGATTCACATTTTTAGCACTGAATTTCAATTATTTGTTCGTTTTAGTGTCTTTGTAAAAAGCGCATCAATGGCGATTGCGATAAAGCGTTTCTGTGATATTCGATCTGTACACTTTATACGAATTTAAATGAACTGGGCACTAAGATGCTTCACAGCATCTCAGTGCCCTTATTTTAAACTGTTTATTCTCACATCTGAGCCCCAAGATATACTTTTCTTTCCCAAACTTTCGCAGCTTTTGTGCGTGCAACTAAAATTTCTTAATGGATGCCGGAAGCAACACGTCCATTCCTTATATAACACCCCTATCGATATATCCTTTTTTTAGTAATTTAACCCACAACTATTGACTAATCAATCACAAAACGATCTGATTTATCTATTTTTTCGTTAAATAACGCTCTGCCACATTGGTAACAAGCGAATTTCTTAACGATAATTCGTGCTTCTAATTCTATATATGATTTTAAGTATTTATTTTACGTATTATGAGAAATTGATGTTTCATATTCGGCGGGAAATCTTCATACTTTGACTTCACCTTGCCGCCTTTCTTGTGCATCGTTTCCGCTTTCGCATTTGAAAGCGAAATAATATAACTATTTTATTTCAATTTTATTTATTGATAGTATTTTTATCTAGTAATTCCTCTATATTAATTAAGTGTTTCTAAATTTCCTCATTTTAACTATTAAATTTTATTTTGACTGGCAATTATTTGGTGAAAAATTCTTTGGACATCATCGATTCGGCTTTCTTCCATCGATGTCGATTATGTTTTCCAATTTCTCTTAATAATAAATTAAATGTTCTTCAAATGACTTTATCAATATTGCTATTAATTCTCCCATAATTCCTACTATTTAATGAACCCCTTTTTATATTTCTTTGAAAAACCAATCGGTCGACTTTTTTTAAGACCATAAACATGCTTCTATTGTCTATTTGTCAATTATTGATATTTACGTCGATTTTTCGTAAAAATCTCAAAATATGCTAATTTCTTGCCAAATATTCCTGATTGTCTATATTTAAACCCCTAATGATGTCCTTAACTCTCAAGAACCACTCAAAACCCCTTTATTTATGTGACGCTGGCACTGCACTCTATAGTTTAGCAACTGACATTCTTCATCTGTCAAGTTTAGTTCCTAATTAAATCGCTAGATGTCACTATGATCTTTTTAAAGTACAATTTAATTTTAAAAATTCGATTAATCTATTTCCGGTTAGCTTAGAGCTGCTAAGCGATCATGTGATGATTTTCAGATCATTACAATAGTTATGGGAATGCCAGGATTTCTCAATAGCCAGGAATCTATTGAACTGTTGTAGTATGTCTTAAAGGATGTTTTTCTTTCCTTTAGAAGCTATGACTCTACCAGGTTTTTGAACAGTTACAGTAGCAATTTCATTTAGGTTGAAGATTCTGGTTCCATCGAAGAAAGCAGCAATATTTCTCTTCATGACCGTTTCCAAATTGTTATGGAATCTTGCTACGTTTACACGATTAAACGCTGTAGCTTGAGCCAGACTAAGTACATGGCTCGGGTTTTCTAAGGGATATGTCAGAATGACGTTGACGAAAACCTCTGAGCCAATCTAGGATAGCAATTTCAGTTGATTTTCAATTGTTTGGCATATTAATGTGGCTTTAGTTTTGGGATCTGATTAGCGACTTTTCGGGTTGCCGTTGCTGACAATCCGTAAAAGAGAAGAGCACATGTGTTAAGATACTCTTTCAGAATCTGTTCTTTTTCTAGACTGAACACTCTATTGACATCATAAAGTGGTACCAACCGAACTGTAGTATCCACTGTTGTGATCATCTTGTTCTAATAACATCGAACTTTAGGGTAGGGTATCATGGTTTCATCAGCTGATTTGCAAATACTTTTACCCTGACGTATTAAATTAATCGCTTCCTTTATTTCGTTTTCGGTGTGTTTGCCGATTTTTCTTAATTCATTCTTCTTTTGACCCATTCTGATGGCCTAAAACAATATAATATATAACCTACAATAACGTGATGGTTGACTGTGTACCTGCACGTAACAAGGTCTAGGTACACATTGAACCACTTCACTGTGTACCATATGTAGGTACACGGTTCATTATGTATCATTATGACGTATTTTTTTCAAATGGTTACACATCCTTACTTCGATACATCAGTAATATTCTTTCAGTTCTAAAACATTCCTAAATAATCATAAAGTAAACATACATTTAAACATGAACCTAAGATACAGTAAGCAGAAAATATACTTACGAAAACATCCCTTGGCCATCCGTTGTTGTTTGGCTTTCGTTTCGTGCTGTATCACTTTTTTTGCTATATGTAAAATATTACATCCCGATAGAGGGAAAATATTGTGAACGCGCTAAAATATTTTGTAGAGATGAAGACGTATATTTACATTTTGATCCCTCCCGTGACGATTAAAACCATTTCCAGACTGAAGTATCTCTGTGAGTCCGTGTGAGGGTGTGTGTCTGTGTGTGTGTGTGTGTGTGTAAGTGTGTGTGTGTGTGTGTGTGTATTCCTCGACGATAGCGTCCAAGCGCTTCATCTGATTGAGCTGAAATTTGGCATGCAGGCATCATTCAGTCATGGCAAGAGTTGAATAGATTTTAATTGAAATCGGTCTACCTGAGGGCGCGTCAGCCTTACTTTAATATCTAAATATTGCAGTTAGGCACTTCAAATTTGGTACACAGATGCCTTGCTGGACCGGTTTTGGGGGAAGATCTCGTATTTAAGGGTCGTATTTTTTTTAATACCACGGAAATAATACAAAATACTACTTTTGCTATCATAGTCACTTGAAACAATCACTATCGGGTAGAGAGAGGGGTGATCGGGAGGAGGGGAGTTTGCGGGGGTGAGGGGGTTGTCTGCTTACCGAGAAAATCTTGGGGTGGCACTGACACGCCTAGTGTATCCCTAATCCTATCCTGCCTAATAACTATTTTCGAATATTTTCTCTCTTCTGCTAAACAATATGTACCTACAAAGTGTCATCGCTCGGACTATCTGTGCGGTCGATTCAGTGATCAAACTGGCGTTCCTGCGATCGTTCCTCTATCCGTGATAGAAAATTATACACACATTCGAGGTTTTGTGTGCCGTGCATATCGGGACTTCATCTATCGCGAGTGCACCAGCGTCTGGGTAGGTAGGTAACCATCAGTGAAGCAGCCAGAGAAGACCAGGAAGAAGCAATGTTATGAGGTACTCCTTTTATTATTTCTGGATCTATTCACACTTTGGCTGTTCAGCGTTCACCACACCTTAGTATAAATACAGTTCGTTGCCTGACGTTCAGGATATCGACCAGACACAACCTTTTTTTAATACGCAATTTGCGTATTTGAGACTTAATTCATTTAAAATATTGTTTAAAATTGGTCATCGGCCAGAACTATTGTTTAATGTAATTTTAATACTTTTTTGTGGCGCTGTATGTTTTTATTGATAAATAAATATATAAATAATAACAGTAAACTTAACGTATAAATTTTATAGAGACAAATTTGATCGCTAAAGAGTAGCTCATGTACGTGACGGTGTGAAGTATAGAGATAACAAGTCGCGCCGCGTTGGAGGGGCCCCGGCGGGGTTTCGCGTTTGACAGCATCTTTCATAACGCACTGACGAGATTGCCTTTGCGCCATGGTGGGCTACCAGGCATGCCTTGTGGCGCTTTGACCACTTTAAAATCTGCGATATAGAGTATGTTTCAGAATCACGTAATCTCCAAAAGTTTACATCTCTCCAACTAGGGGATTGAATTTCCCAAAACCCCGACATACCGAGTGGTTATTCTAAGTCATCATCATCATTAGCGCTACAAGCGTGGTTCTCCTTCGTTACATGATTCTTCAAGATTCATTTTTAATTCCAGTCTACCGTGTGATTTGTGTTAGATTAAAAAAAATGGGATATCAGAATAGCGCAAGTGGCATCATTGATCCCTCGTCTTCGAAATGAAAGTAGGCAGAACTCGACAGTTCATGCGGTTCGCTCTCTGTGACGTTTCAATGATGAAAATTTAGTAATATTAAGTGTAACGAAATTTTAAAAAATCAATTCAATTAATACTGATTAAAATAATAGTTCAAGTTCAAGTTCAAGTTCAAGTTGTTTATTTTCAAAAATCTTTACAGATTGTAGAAACATACTAAAATAACAGGTAATAATAATTGAAAGCATGATGAATAACTTAAATTAAAAGAATAAGAAATAAAATTAGTGTAATTTAAACGATTAAAATTAAAAATAAAATATCATTTAAAGATATCAAATCACAATGATTTGTAAAATTGTGCAATATTACATATCATTTTCTTAAACATATATACTAGAATGTAGTGTTTATTCATATATTTGTATATATTATTACTTATTTTCCACTTAAATTTATTGTATATAATGTAAAGTTTACTTTATTTTTAACCCTTAATTGCATACATATATATTTATTTTTTCTACTTTAAATTTTACTTTAATTTGTGTAAACAACACATTTGTTAGATTTAGAAATATTTAAAATTGATCACCTTCGTCAGTTCGCGAGTTACAAAAATACAGTTGGTATAACACAGCACAGCCAGAGACAGACCTTCTAGGTCTAGTTGGTTGTGCGATTTCGCCTCATTCGGATATGCTAGCATATTTATATGCATAGAGCTATGTTTTTCGCTATAATAATGTTTGTTCTTAATTATTCCTCATGTACAACAGTATGCATGTCCTTGTATTTTTTTGTTCTTGTACGTTATAAATAAATAAATAAATAAATATAAATAAATAATATTTAGTCGCATTCACTTAAAACAAATTAAATTTAAAAAATATAAAATTTAGAAAAGGAATTACAATTTATAATCATTTCATTTAAAATCGTTACATTTAATAACAACCAATAACATCTTAATAAAATGGTTGCATCACCCAAATATCTGTCTTTACCTCGAATGAAAAATTTGACCGTTCACAATACTTTCCCTGCCGAGAAAGTAAAACACTAACCTACGTAAATAAAACTATGGCCTAAAATCTAGTCTAATTGAATAATAAAAAAATAATATCAAAATATTGATAAATAATACATTACATATTAGGGGATCAAATAGATGTTAGCGATTATATTATGATTGTCAATTGCATTAAAAATTGTTGGCCAATAGCTGCCAATTTATGAAGCAATGTGTAAACACATAGTTTTAATCCGACTGATGTGACCCGTCCATCATTGGATGCAAGCCTACCCACGGCGGAATGTGAGCGATCCAAAAATTAGTAGTACGCGTACCCCCAGGGGTACGCGAAATTGCATCAAGGGGTACGCGTGGCAATCTATTTACTAAAATGAATGAATCAGTAAGTAACAATTACGCAAAGAACAATTGCTGAAAAATAATTTGCACTATGTACCTTTGTGAGAGTGTATTTCCGGCCATGTCAAACTTAAAAACTGAACATCGTCACAGACTTCTACTCGAAAACGAGATGAGGCTGAAGCTGACCAAAAAGCAGTCAGAGTTTTAAGATTTGTGAAAATAAAACGTGCACATTTTTCACATTAATCTGATTTTCACCGTCGTGTATTTTGATTGTAATAAAAGTAAAAAAAAAACTGATTTTAAATGTATAAACCGTGTATTTTTATTTATGCAATTAGGAGAAGGTACGCGAGTTTGCGGTCTTTTTTGAAGTGGTACGTAGAAATAAGTAGTAGTAGCAGTAGTAGATGGAGTGGGGGGCTTGTTTCCAGCCCTTGATGTCACCTAGATCTGTAAGATCTTTTGTAACTACCCACTATGTGGTTGGGTCAGTGGTGAGCTAGTAGCCCAGTACTTCTTACCAGTCCAAGTAGATCACTGACCTTCAAGTTGGGTAGATCGCTAGGTTCGAGAAAGGCTCGTCCCAGTAAACTGTGTCTCTTAGCGGCGAGCCCTGGGCAGCGACCAACGATGTGTATGCTGTCTTCAGGTTCTTCGCCAAATATTCGGCAGTCCTTGCTCTCGGTCAAGCCAAGGTTGAATAGATGAGCTCTATGGGTTGTGTCCGGTGAGGAGACCGATAGTGGTTCTATGGTTCTTCTTTCTCATGTCAAGTGTAATGATCTGAAAATCATCACATGATCGCTTAGCAGCTCTAAGCTAACCGAAAACAGATTAATCAAATTTTAAAATTAAATTGTACTTGAAAAAGATCATAGTGACATCTAGCGGTTTAATTAGGAACTAAAAACTGACAGATGAAAGAAGGGCCGTTGCTAAACTATAGAGCGCAGTGCCAGAGTCACATAAATAAAAGGGTTTGAGTAGTTTTTGAGAGTTAAGGACATTATTAGGGGTTTTAAATATAGACAATCAGGGGTATTTGGCAAGAAATTAGCATATTTTGAGATTTTTACGAAAAATCGACGTAAATATCAATAATTGACAAATAGACAATAGAAGCATGTTTATGGTCTTAAAAAAGTCGACCGATTGGTTTTTCAAAGAAATATAAAAAGGGGTTCATTAAATAGTAGGAATTATGGGAGAATCAATAGCAATATAGATAAAGTTATTTGAAGAACATTTAATTTATTATTAAGAGAAATTGGAAAACATAATCGACATCGATGGAAGAAAGCCGAATCGATGATGTCCAAAGAATTTTTCACCAAATAATTGCCAGTCAAAATAAAAAATTAATAGTTAAATTGAGGAAATTTAGAAACACTTAATTAAAATAAAGGAATTACTAGATAAAAATACTAGCAATAAATAAAATTGAAATAAAATAGTTATATTATTTCGCTTTCCAATGCGAAAGCGGAAACGACGCGAAAGAAAGGCGGCAAAGTCAGGTCAAAATATGAAGATTTCCCGCCGAATATGAAACATCAATTTCTCATAATACGTAAAATAAATACTTAAAATCATATATAGAATTAGAAGCACGAATTATCGTTAAGAAATTCGTTTGTTACCAATGTGGCAGAGCGTTATTTAACGAAAAAATAGATAAATCAGATCGTTTTATGATTGATTAGTCAATAGTTGTGGGTTAAATTATCAAAAAAAGGTCACATCGATAAGGGTGTTATAAAAGGGATGGACGTGTTGCTTCCGGCATCCATTAAGAAATTTTAGTTGCACGCTCTAAAGCTGCGAAAGTTTGGGAAAGAAAAGTATATCTTGGGGCTCAGATGTAAGAATAAACAGTTTAAAATAAGGGCACTGAGATGCTGTGAAGCATTTTAGTGCCCAGTTCATTTAAATTCGTATAAAGTGTGCAGATCGTACATCACAGAAACGCTTTATCGCAATCGCCATTGATGCGTTTTTTACAAGGACACTAAAAAACGAACAAATAATAGAAATCCAGTGCTAAAAATGTGAATCGAGAGAGCTACGCGGGTTGGCATGTAAAAAAATCCAACATTTCATATAAAATAGAAGTACGAGATTTCGTCGGGGGCAATACGAAAATTATATCCAAGATGGCGAACGAATCAAACTGAAACGTCAGATTGAGATCACAACATTGCGAACGTCCTTCGGAGGTGTATAAATTAGCGTCGAAATAAGGGAAAAACATTGATGAGAATGCAGTAACGGCTTGAAAATTGCAGTACGATAGCGAAGCGGTTGAGGTTTCTAAAGAGACATTCTTCTTGGTGATGGCAGATTTCTAGGAAGGCGACACGCATCGAAGAAATTGACATTAGTTATAAGTGCATAATGTGAATGCAGCTGTAAATACGGGAAGTATAGCCGAGAGTCATTGTCGGCAAAGATGTACTAAAAATATGTAAGTTTATTTTGCCGAAGCTGGCGTTATTTAATTATTTGGGCCGAAGCTAGCAAACAAATATTGTCATTGTTGTATATTTTTTGGGGTTATAAATATTAGAGTTTTGGGGGGTTTGTTGGAAATTATTAGAAATGATAAGTAGTAGTAACGTAAATGCGTGATTTCTACATATTTGCACGTTAACTAAAAATGAGGCATTTAACATCGATTGGTATGAATAGTCGTTGATAGTTCTACGAGGTAAACCTCTAGTCAGACTATTATTTAATTTGGAAGAGAGTTAGCCTTTGCTAACTCCGTTGATTCAGACACCAGCCATTATATAATGTGCTTTGAATTTGGAAACTAGTTAAGGAAACATTCGAATTATACTGAATGTTAGAATAAAATTAAAGATAAGGAAAATTGTAGATTATATTAAGGTTTTTTTGTTTTGACTGATCGATGGGGTTTCAAAGATAACGGGGAGGGAATAGTATTAATAGAAATAATAGAACGAAAACCATATGGACATTCAGTGGACTGAATGGTAACCAGGTCGTAGTTTATATCGGGCATTAGCGACTGCGGTCATTTAAATTCATTATATCACTGGAACACCATCGACTAGTGACAGTGTGTTAGTTTATAAGTAATTTTATTGTTGTATGTAAACATTACGATTCATGTTTCAATATAAATTGACATTGAACACATTTAAATAAATAAAGGACCAGAACCCAATTATCGAATTTTGGTGCATCGTATTAAACACATGCCATTCGTATTAATATTATTATTTACTAACAATCGATCGAAAATATTATGGCATCCAATTATTAGGGCACCCAACTGGTGGGGCCTAAGGTTAGTTAAAAAATCTAGCTTACATATGACGTCCCAACGTGTGGGGCCTTGATAGATTCTAAATAAAATAAATAGTAAATTATTTTCGATCGATCGTAATTTGGGCATTTGATAAATAAGAAATATAGAAACATGAATCGTGTGATATAACTGTATATTTAGCATTGCGAATTGTTGATATATTGTATATGTGTGTTGTTTTCTAGAAATCTGCCTATATACATAATTTAACGTTATTGTACATTATGTACACATGTTGACTGCATTCGTCGTAATTAAATCAACGATTAAAATAGTACCTCGGGAATAAAAATAGTTTAAAATAAAAATAAACAAATTTGATTGGTAATTAATTTTATTAAAATTAGGCTGAAATTAAAATAAATTAAAATAATTGTAATCAGGACGCCGCGGATAATAACCTTTGGCACGATAGCAATCGTCAACCTTTTGCTTTGAATAAAATATAATAAATTAAATTCGTTTAATTAAAAATAAAATAAATTGAATTAGTTTTGAATCAAAATAAAATAAATTAATTAAATTCGTTTAATCAATAATAAAATAAAATAAAATAAATTCGTTTAAATAAAAAATAAAATAAAATAAATTTATTTTGAATCAAAATAAAAATAAATAAAATAAATTAATTAAATTTATTTAAATTAAAATAAAATAAATTAAATACGACAAATAAATTAAGAATAGACGTAGACGTCATAATGTCTCAAACAGCTTCGTCATCGAAAAAAACGAAGGCTGGAGAGAGATATATCTCGAATAAAATACGAATAGAGAACTCGATGGCTGGGAGGGGGTCGTCGGTTCTCATTTTTAATAATACCCTAAATAGTAATGATATGGATCAGTGACCTTATATTATGTAAGGCTAAATAAGTTTAAATTAAAAGCATTAGTAGATACAGGATCTTCTGTTAATATAATAGGGAGAAAATATATAACATTATTTCAGGATTGTGCGTTGATAACAAATGCAATAATATACAATTGATGTCGGCGGATGGTACGATACAGAATATTATAGGAGAATTGGATATAGATACCAAATATGAGAACATTTGTCGACGTTTGGAATACATACTTAGTAAATACATACTTGAAATACTTACTTATATATAAAATCGGAAGGTAAAGCCATAGGGCGATGCCACATAAAAGATATGGTAAAAAATTAGTAAGGGGTGATTAAAGAACCTTACGATTCTATCGGTTGAGTGATTAGTTGTAGAAGCTCAATAAATTATGGGGAGTATTAAAAAAAACTCACGGTTTTGTTGATGGTATGTTTTGTGGTTGTCATAGCATTATAATATTATTATATTGGCTGTCATGGCGGTTATTATTATTTTATTGAGAGAATAACCAGCAGATTATTTTGAATATCAGAGTTATTGATTGTAGCGGGGTGTGTGTTCTTTTGTATGTATTGTATTATTATACTAAGATAATAAATTATTTTAACAAGATATATCAAACATAGGATTTCATCATTTTTCAAGTTATAAATTACATTACAGATAATATCATTTTCCTGTTCCTTACTAGTAATAGATTAGATATCCTATCCTATCATCCTATCCATCATCCTATCACCATTCCTATCCTACCATTCTATCATACACTACCTATCCTATCACATTCCTTATTTCTATTCCATTACCAAAGTCTTAATAGCAACAAATCATTAATACCATACCAAAAGCAGTATACAATAAATCAGAAATATTTTAATTACAATACATATTAGCTTACACGTTTAGTTGAGCAGTATAGTTTAATTTTTTCACATTAGAATCACACATTATTTTGCATATATATATAGCATACAGTTACATTTTACTAAACATATTATCCATTTGATACGTATATGTATGGAAGAATGCACCTCGTGAAATCGTTGAGTTGTAAAATATTATTAATAAGCTGACAGTTTTTTTCATTTGGGTATCTAGTGGAGTGATATTGTTTTGCAAAATTGGGAAAGAGTTATATCGAGGAGAGCGTTGTGTTGTTTGAATCTCTTCGTTTTAAGCAACAAGTATTCCTTTCCTATCCTATCCTATCTTATCCTAAATCCTATCCTAATCACCTACAACTTGTTGTCCAATCATTCCTACCTAAAGCGAAGAAATACAAGCGAACACGTTTAGGAATCTCATTAGTGTAATAAGTTTTTGTTGTTGAACTAAATGGCAAAGCAGTATCGGGATACGATTATTATATTGGAGAGAAGATTCCAAAGTATTATTAGTAAAGTCGATGGATTATTGTTATTGATAAAGTTGGTTGATCGTTATATTATTGAGACTGTATAGGGCCAGATTAGAATCATTATTATAATTATTATAAAATATATTTTTGGAATTGAGTTATAGTGCTATATAGGAAGCGACTATAAGATGAATGAAGAGTCATATGAATATTGTTATTTGGTATAGAATATTTGGTGGTATTGTCGACGTCTCGCTATTTTAGAGCGGGATGAAGAATTTAGAATCGAAAAATAGCGCTAATTTTTAGAGCGACTATAATATTATGGGAATTTTTATCTGAAGTGGGCGGTCTTCGGAGTTGGAGCCACTGCTCGGGTCCATGTTTGTTTTGTATTTGGTAACTTGCGAGGGAGTATATATCGAGGTCTCGGCAAGGTTGAGGTCGCACCTCAACGCGTGACCCTGATCAGGTCTACGCTTTTGGACGAGTTGACACCCAGAGTCGGATATGGTCTAGATTCGACAGGGAGGAGCTCAGATACCCAATGGGATTATTATTATTAAGGTGGCATTATGGTTACATGCACCAAGGGGGTTATTATGGTGTTGCGAAATTAGAATACGCCGGATATTGATTTAGTTTATGTTATGAAGGAGATAAATAGTAGCGATCCAGGAGGGTGAGAGAAGAAGGACGATAAATACATTTGTTAATTAGTAAACCAACATAAGTTGTGATGAAGGAGGGGATTGATTTTGGTATGAAGATAGAATGAAAGGCGCTGTGAACGTGGGAGGTATGCAAGGCGGTGAAAGGATAAATTCAGTTTCCAAATTCTGAAATAACGAATGAGAGTTAGAAACCATTTACAGCGTACGTTAAAATCACAAACAATAGACTAGTGGAGAACCTATTAACAATCGTCAGGTTATCTAACTTGAGATTGTGTCTAAGTAAATAGCAGAAGGACAAGCCCAGCGTGAAATAGCATACTATATTAAATAAGAACTTACTATGCGACTGGTTGGGACAATGTCACGATTTTTTAAAAATCTAGAACATTAAGGGACGACCAGAGCCTGTTCGAGTGCGTTGTTCTGACTTAGGCATATTCAAACTATATTTTTTATGAAGAGTTAGACAGTTAAAATGTTCGCCATCGAGGACTCGGGAGAAATCCTAATTGAGCGGAGTGGGTGAACGGAGAATAAATAGACGGAATCAATTTAAATTTTGCAACGGAGAGAAATATTATAACTATTATATTAATGTATTGAGATTATTTATAGATTGGTCGATAGAAAAGAATAAGTAGGTGGAGACATGGTCGAGGACTCGGGTTTATATCCTAATTGAGCGGACGCATGGTGAAGCGAAAGAGAGGAGGAGAGATGGAATATATTAAATAAATTTTAAAATTTGCAACAGGAGTGTTTGGAATCTTCATCATTATTATTATTATAGGTATCATATTATTGAGGTGAGATATAGAGGAGAAAGTGAGAAATTATATTAAAAGTATTATCATTAAAAGATCTGGGTTAGGAGATTGGTATTATATGGAAACAAGATAGAAATTATAGACTTGAAGAGGGAAGGCAAGCCACAAAACATATCGTAAAGGCACGTGAATTAAACGTAAAATATTATAATTAACATATAGCACAAAACATATCGTAAGGGTACGTGGATTAAAAGTAAAATATTATCATAACATTATAGTACAAAACATATCGTAAGGGTACGTGAATTAAAAGTAAAATATTATCATAACATTATAGTACAAAACATATCGTAAGGGTACGTGAATTAAAAGTAAAATATTATCATAACATTATAGTACAAAACATAGCGTAAGGGTACGTGAATTAAAAGTAAAATATTATCGTAACATTATAGTACAAAACATATCGTAAAGGCACGTGAATTAAACGTAAAATATTATAATTAACATATAGCACAAAACATATCGTAAAGGTACGTGAATTAAACATAAACTATTATCATTGACATTATAGTACAAACATATCGTAGGAGTTACATAGTTATTTCCATAAAATTATTAACATTAATATTATATTACAAACATCATGAATAAGCAGTTGGAGATTGAACAGATAACAAGAAAGATATGTGATATGATTGCTTGAGGGCAAGCAGAGATTTTGGGAGGGGGTATTGTAATGATCTGAAAATCATCACATGATCGCTTAGCAGCTCTAAGCTAACCGAAAACAGATTAATCAAATTTTAAAATTAAATTGTACTTGAAAAAGATCATAGTGACATCTAGCGGTTTAATTAGGAACTAAAAACTGACAGATGAAAGAAGGGCCGTTGCTAAACTATAGAACGCAGTGCCAGAGTCACATAAATAAAAGGGTTTGAGTAGTTTTTGAGAGTTAAGGACATTATTAGGGGTTTTAAATATAGACAATCAGGGGTATTTGGCAAGAAATTAGCATATTTTGAGATTTTTACGAAAAATCGACGTAAATATCAATAATTGACAAATAGACAATAGAAGCATGTTTATGGTCTTAAAAAAGTCGACCGATTGGTTTTTCAAAGAAATATAAAAAGGGGTTCATTAAATAGTAGGAATTATGGGAGAATCAATAGCAATATAGATAAAGTTATTTGAAGAACATTTAATTTATTATTAAGAGAAATTGGAAAACATAATCGACATCGATGGAAGAAAGCCGAATCGATGATGTCCAAAGAATTTTTCACCAAATAATTGCCAGTCAAAATAAAAAATTATTAGTTAAATTGAGGAAATTTAGAAACACTTAATTAAAATAAAGGAATTACTAGATAAACATACTAGCAATAAATAAAATTGAAATAAAATAGTTATATTATTTCGCTTTCCAATGCGAAAGCGGAAACGACGCGAAAGAAAGGCGGCAAAGTCAGGTCAAAATATGAAGATTTCCCGCCGAATATGAAACATCAATTTCTCATAATACGTAAAATAAATACTTAAAATCATATATAGAATTAGAAGCACGAATTATCGTTAAGAAATTCGTTTGTTACCAATGAGGCAGAGCGTTATTTAACGAAAAAATAGATAAATCAGATCGTTTTATGATTGATTAGTCAATAGTTGTGGGTTAAATTATCAAAAAAAGGTCACATCGATAAGGGTGTTATAAAAGGGATGGACGTGTTGCTTCCGGCATCCATTAAGAAATTTTAGTTGCACGCTCTAAAGCTGCGAAAGTTTGGGAAAGAAAAGTATATCTTGGGGCTCAGATGTAAGAATAAACAGTTTAAAATAAGGGCACTGAGATGCTGTGAAGCATTTTAGTGCCCAGTTCATTTAAATTCGTATAAAGTGTGCAGATCGTACATCACAGAAACGCTTTATCGCAATCGCCATTGATGCGCTTTTTACAAGGACACTAAAAAACGAACAAATAATAGAAATCCAGTGCTAAAAATGTGAATCGAGAGAGCTACGCGGGTTGGCATGTAAAAAAATCCAACATTTCATATAAAATAGAAGTACGAGATTTCGTCGGGGGCAATACGAAAATTATATCCAAGATGGCGAACGAATCAAACTGAAACGTCAGATTGAGATCACAACATTGCGAACGTCCTTCGGAGGTGTATAAATTAGCGTCGAAATAAGGGAAAAACATTGATGAGAATGCAGTAACGGCTTGAAAATTGCAGTACGATAGCGAAGCGGTTGAGGTTTCTAAAGAGACATTCTTCTTGGTGATGGCAGATTTCTAGGAAGGCGACACGCATCGAAGAAATTGACATTAGTTATAAGTGCATAATGTGAATGCAGCTGTAAATACGGGAAGTATAGCCGAGAGTCATTGTCGGCAAAGATGTACTAAAAATATGTAAGTTTATTTTGCCGAAGCTGGCGTTATTTAATTATTTGGGCCGAAGCTAGCAAACAAATATTGTCATTGTTGTATATTTTTTGGGGTTATAAATATTAGAGTTTTGGGGGGTTTGTTGGAAATTATTAGAAATGATAAGTAGTAGTAACGTAAATGCGTGATTTCTACATATTTGCACGTTAACTAAAAATGAGGCATTTAACATCGATTGGTATGAATAGTCGTTGATAGTTCTACGAGGTAAACCTCTAGTCAGACTATTATTTAATTTGGAAGAGAGTTAGCCTTTGCTAACTCCGTTGATTCAGACACCAGCCATTATATAATGTGCTTTGAATTTGGAAACTAGTTAAGGAAACATTCGAATTATACTGAATGTTAGAATAAAATTAAAGATAAGGAAAATTGTAGATTATATTAAGGTTTTTTTGTTTTGACTGATCGATGGGGTTTCAAAGATAACGGGGAGGGAATAGTATTAATAGAAATAATAGAACGAAAACCATATGGACATTCAGTGGACTGAATGGTAACCAGGTCGTAGTTTATATCGGGCATTAGCGACTGCGGTCATTTAAATTCATTATATCACTGGAACGCCATCGACTAGTGACAGTGTGTTAGTTTATAAGTAATTTTATTGTTGTATGTAAACATTACGATTCATGTTTCAATATAAATTGACATTGAACACATTTAAATAAATAAAGGATTAGAATCTAATTGTCGAATTTCACGGCGGAGATTTAAACTCATGCATTATCATTATTAATATTATTTTATTAACAATCGACTGAACGCAGCCATTGTTGTCATCGACAAATAATCGATCGAAAATAACTCAAGAAGAAATTGTAAATATTTGTGGTGAATTAGGCGCTCATTATAATAAATATAATTCACAATAGTAGTACTTAGACTAAAATAGAAGAATTTATAATTTTAATTGTTAATATATGCATTTTGTTTAATATATGGATTATTAATTGGAGAAGATTTGTTTCATTGAGGAAGTAAATACAAGGAGGGAAATTACTAGGCAAGGTATTGGAAGCCTATCCTCTTGAAGGTAATATTATCACTGTCGTTGTATGGTGGTAACATATTGAAATAGAAATAGTAAAAAAATCTTCTCTGCAAATGACATATAAATCATAGATAAAGTTACAAGTAGTATATTATAATAGGTAAGTAAAAATCTAGCTTACACAAGTAGGGCCTTGGTTTTCTTTTGTAGTGGTTACTTCATCATGGCTTTTGCCTGGCGACATTCCTGGCTCTGTTTCCAGGAAGCCCGATGTTCCTGCTCCAAGCAGTCCCTGATGATCTTCTTACCTGTAGCGAAGGGAACCCCTACAACTGGCTCCACTTGGCATTTCAGTGTGCCCAGTTTTGCCAGTCTGTCGGCCTCTTCGTTGCCGGTTTGCCTTGGTGACCGGGTATCCATATTAATGTGTTTTTATTGGTTTTTCGCCAAGTTGAGCTCTTGCATGCAGTCCCTCACCACAGAAAATTCTGTGGTGGCTTTAGCCAGAGCATCCAGTGCTGTTCTGCTGTCAGAGCAGATGAGGATTTAGAAATAAGTAATTGGGAACCACTTTTCTAGGGGCAAGAAAAGCTTAGTACAGTTGCCCGATAGTTGTGTTCATTAATTCATTAACTACCCGCTCCACAGTGCATTTACTCACTATCGGGATTCCCGAGAGAAGAAGCTATTGGGTCGCTAATATTAGAATCCCCTCCGTTGCGTCGCGACCCGACGGGTTTCGTGTGTCCTACACTTAAATTGCATCGCGACCGGCCTGTCGGGTTTCATGTCGCGCTCATTGCCAGAATTCGATTTAAAAATCAGAACGAGACGCATACCTTTCGTTTGGTACGTTAGAGTATAGAAGAAGATACATTTTCGCATGATAATCGATTACAGAGTGCGTGCTATAAATTTCAATATAATACGATGCCTGCAAAGACCATTTTACGTCTGTCATATTTCGACACGCGCACGGCTTTCACGGAAAGTGTTATTTTGGTGTTTTCTGCTGCGAATTTTCCAATAAAACTGAGTAATTTCCTTTCTAAAAGAATTTGTGAATCAGAATTAGTGATTTGGTGTAGCATACATGCATTTTTTCACGTTTTTTGACTATCTAAAGTGTTTGTCAAATATCTCAGTGAGAACACGAGGTTAGAATTTTTGGTATATTTAATTGTTTTACGAGATAAAGTTTCAATGTTCTATATTGGAAATTTCAATAAGATGTTTTTACAGTTCTTCTTTTTATGATCCGTATAGTGGTTTATGACTTATGGTCGTTTCTCAAGGCCCTCGATTTCGTAATTTGAAACGGTATGGAGCAGTTTTAACCTGGCAACTCGAGGGGTTAGTAAAGAATTAGACCGGTTCTGTGAGTCCGTGTATTTGCATCCTGTAACGCCAGGTTAAAATTCAACAAAGTTTCTACGTGCGCTCGAGACGCATTAGTATGAAAATTCGAGGGCATCTGGTAATGTTTTATTCAGGCCAGCCGGAGGCAGTCGCCATGAGCTGCACCAAAGCACAGATGAGATAACAGGCGGATACCAATAAACCAGATGTGTATCTGGTTTAAAAAACGAACGCAATTCCTGATTCAATCATAATCAAGCGGGATTTTTTTGTTGTGATTCCGCAAAAGACTGAAATCATTGAAAATATGGTTTTCGTTCTCCCTGATTTCTCAACTCATTTTTGATTTCAAAATATGAAAGATTACAAAAAAATATTAAGTCCTTACCTAACCAGACTGTATTCTGTCTGTGAGTCTGTGTGTGTGTGAGAGAGAGAAAGAAAGGATGAGGGTGTGTGTGTGTGTGTGTGTGTTCCTCCACGATATCACCCAAGCGCTTTATCCGATTGAGCTGACATGCAAATATCATTCGGTAATGGCAAGAATTCAAAAGATTTTAGTTTAAATCGGTCTACCAGAGTGGGCGCTAGGAATATAATTTAATCTTGTATTATGGCATTTAGAGACCTAAAATTCGGTAAACAGATGTGTCGTTGGACCTAAATAACGTTATGAAATATTGTTTGGAATACCTAGTATACAAGCGAAGCAAATAATATTTAAAGTCTGCCATATTTAAAAAAATACTAGATAATTTTAGGAAAAATACCTTTTCAATACCACGAAAAATACTGCAAATATACTAAGAATTGGTCCGCGGGGGGAAGTTGTGTTGGCGAGGAAAGGGGGGGGGGGGGCGCTGTAGGGTAGTGGGTTTTCTATTTGCCGGGAAAGTCTTGGGGTGACACAACCGACTTTTTGATTTTCCCGGCCCACCAACCGACCAGAAGGGAAAGAATTGTGAACGCACATCTGTGCGTCTGTATGTGAGTGTGTATTCCTCCACGATAGCGCTCAAGCGTTTAAACCGATTGAGCTGAAATCGACATACAAGCATCACTTGTTTATGGCAAGAGTTGAACAGGCTGTGGTTGTAATCGGTCCACCAGGGGGCGGGCTAGTCATATTGAAATCTCGAAATATTAGAGATTCGAAATTAAGTACACAGATTACTTGTTTGGGCCAAAATTACATCACATCAACCTACACTAATGATAAAGTCTTTGGCTATTTGCCGGCAAAGTGTTGGGGTTAAAAAACCGTTTTTTTTTTTTAATTTATGCCGAAGCTGATTAATACACAAAAAGCAAATCAAACGCTGCGGGCCCATCTTTTTATTTATTTATAAGTTAGATATACATTAAAATTCAAGAGTACAAAGAAATATAATTTAAAACCCAGAAATTATCGCTATTTAGGCATACATCTGTCTGAGCCCAAGGTAAATTGCGCATAAGTTAAATGTAAAAGTTTGTTTTCTTGTATGTAAAAAGTTAAATGTAATGTGATGAGTAAAGTGAAACCAAGCCCGCCTGGCTAGGCTGTCCTGTGATAAGGCGAGCTCCCTTCCTAAGTCTTATGTAAGTGCCACGTTTTGGCAAAAAAAAACAAATAAAAAATTATAAAACTTAACTAAATATTTTGAACGCAGATCATTTCATACATATTTGCGATTACTGCCTTTTTGCCGTACCGATGGCCGCCGTGTGCATTTATAGGAACTTCGTTTTTACTATGGTAACATTGTCCATCATAATAGTAGTAGTAGTAAACGGAGTAAGGGGCTTGTTTTCAGCCTTGATGTCACCTGGAACTATAAGATATTTTGTAACTACCCACTTTGTGGTTGGGTCAGTGGTCTGCTAGTCGCCTGGTACGCTTACCAGTCTATACAGATCACTGACCTTCAAGTTGGGCAGATCGTTGTGTTCGACCCAGTAAACTCTTTGCGGCTTTTGCGGCGAGGTCTGGGCAGCGACCAACGATGTCTATGCTATCTTCAGGTTCTTCGCAGCATATTCGGCAGTCTTTGCCCTTGGTCAAGACAAGGTTGAATAGATGTACTCTAAGGGTCTTGTGTCCGGTGAGCAGACCGATAGTGGTTCTAAGGTTCTTCCTGCTCATGCCAATTAGGGCCTTGGATTTCTTTGGAAGTGGTTGCTTCTTCATAGTTTTGGCTGGCGACATCGTTGGATCTGTTTCCAGGATGCCAGATGATGATGATTTCCTCTAAGCAGTCCCTGATGATGTTCTTACCTATAGAGAAGGGGACCCAAACAATTAATGTTTCCACCGGGCAATCGAGTGTACCCAGTTTTGCCAGTCTCTTCGTTGCCGAGTATGGCTTGATGGCCCGGTGTCCATATTAAGGTGTCCGGCATAATAAAGGTAGGACCTTATTTTTGTTATTCAATATAAATTAATTTCTACATATAAATTAACCTAAAAATTATGTAAACATGTACTATTCTTATAAATAAAAATAAATCGCCGTGCGGTCTCGCAAGATCTCGAAAATGACTCGAGGAAAAATTAAAAGAAACAACTGAAAATAAAAAAAAACGAAATTGGTCATTTGGTAAAATAGGCCACTTTCAATAGATGGCATTCGCGGCGATCCTATTGTTTAACAGCTGCGCCATCCATAACGGTTATTCATTCCGTGCGATTGTGTAAAATTTCAAAAAGTCAAAAAAGTCAAGAGTCAAAAATGTCAAAAAAGTCAAAAAAGTCAAATAAGTTGAAAAAGTCGAAAAAGTCAAAAAAGTCAAAAAGTCAAAAGAGTCGAAAAAGTCAAAAAAGTAAAAAAAAACGAAAAAGTCAAGAGTAGAAAAAGTCAAAAAAGTCGATAAAGTCAAAAAAGTCGCAAAAATCGAAAAAGGTCAAAAAAGTTAAAAAAGTCGGAAAAGCCAAAAAGTCAAAAAAGCATTTATATTCATCATGTTAATTAACCTTAAATACATTGAATTTATTTTAATTACAAACGACTTTCATTTAATCACCAAACGAAACTCAAACCGTACATGATTCGGCCATATTATAGATTTCAATGAATTGGATTTGGAAGGTAGATTAGGATCAATAAACGCTTATGAAAAAAATACAATCAAATAAATTTTAGGTGGTACGAAGTTCACCGGGTCATCTAGTATTTGAATATAAATTATTTTACAAGAAATTAAATTTAGGTTTATATTACAATAAGTATTATTTTCGTTTATATAAGTATTATCTTCTCAGAACACAGACAAAGAGCAAGTCCATTTCGCGAATCCTCGTTCTTGTCATATCTCTTTTGTAAAACGCTCAGCGCTTTGATTAGTCTGTGATAGAAATGGGCGAGAAGTTAACCGATCTCATAGGTGCGAGTGGTGTGTCTACATACTTTCCTCGTACTCTGCACTCTGCTCCGGAGAGCGACATAAATGGTGAACTGATGAAGTGTACGCCTGAGGAGTATATCCGGTTGACTGGTTAGTCAGCAAATGTGGAATAAAACTACATAGATAATTAAATAGAAGGTCCAGCACTATATACTACAGGATTTGTAAGCGCTGTGGTTGGAAGATAGACACGTAGTAGGTGGCATTATACTGCGCTATAAATGCAATTTGTTATGCAGTTTCAGTAGCCATGAATTAGGCTAGGCGCGCAATTAGAGCTGTCAACTATAACGGGCGAATCCGTCACCTCAGGAAGTTTTAACGATATTAGATCATTCTGTCTCCCGTGAGGTGAGCGTAGAAAACTTGGGACGGAAAGCAATCCACAGTCTAGCTACACCACCTGTCCGTCAGAGACCAACGCCTTACGGCGAGGCACCGGGAAAGGTAACCATCGAGCAGCCCCGCCCCCTGACTACCAGTTTGGAAGGATATCTCCGTCTGGAATTAACTTTCAGGATTCCTCTTACCTCCTGACGGGTGACTAGATCGAGGTCGCTTGCGCAGACCTCTCCCTTATAAAGCGGTTATACGGTGTCTACCTAATCTATCGCGGACCACGGCATCCTTTGCCCGGCTTATTCACCGGGGATCTGGTGGCCAAACGGTCGTTTCAAGAGCAGTAGCCATAAGGTTAACAACTACACCCGCTCTATAGGAAACATTACTGTTCCCAGACTCCCCCGGCTGTTAGTCGGAGTGCATAATGGATTGGCTGACGCCGCGTGGTACGCAAACCGTCCAGAAGCGCCCGAAGGATGACCCCTAGAGGAGACTGGCCCGCAGGCCAGCGTCCTACCCTGGCTCTCCCGTTTGCGTGTAAGCCACCGGATGGGTGTTGACCCGTGAGTATGACTGACCCTGAACGAATGGGTCTTCGTCGCCAACTCTAACAAGGCCCATTGGCTCCCTTAATATGCTAGGCGCGCAATGCGAGGCGGTACGCTTCACGCTCCAGGAGCGCCAAGGTATCTACTACTGGAGCAGTTGCAGGTGTGCCGAGCAAAGTTGATGCGCGAATCTAATGTATACCCATATTGAGGGGTCAAGAAAACAGTGTGATTAAAATGTTCAAAATTCTAGATACAGACTCCTGATATGTCAACCAAGCGGTGTCATGCATAAAAAGGTAAAATGAAGCAAAGGTTTTCTGCTAAAAGAGTACAAGCCACAATATTGCCATGCGGGCAAGGGATAAACTTTTAAACTTAAAATCTTGACATTTGAAACGTAGACTTATAAGGGGTCAGATAAACGGTGTAATAAACAGACAGCGGTGTACACCTTGAAAATTTAAATCTTGAAATTTAAAATATATACTTCTGAGGGGTCAAATAAGTGGTAAGATTCATAAAATAATTAAAAAAATCAAAATATTTTCTGTTCAGAAAAGTACAAACGACAAACGAATACCAAATCTATTTTATTGATATTGCAATATATTTTATTGATATCTATTTTACCTATTATCTATTTTATTAATATTGTTATTAATATCACATGAGCTAAAACTTGCATAATATTATATTTAAAAAAAATACAAACAATCTCATTTTCATAACCTATACATTAAAATAAAACAAAAAATCACCACTTCACAAAATCACACCCTGTAATATAAAATCACTAATTTTCGTATTTTTTGTCCAATTTATGTTAGCTGTATGAGGTGATGCTTTTAATGTGTCTGCGGTCGGTGGGAAGTTATGGGCGGATGTTGGCGATGAAAAATACTCGAAATAGCGTCGACGAATGTCGCATTAGCGTGAAACGTGTTAGCCGGCTGATATGATTCGCTTCACTGGTCGGAAAATATACTGAAACGAAGAAATGTGGTTTCTGGACTTATACATGTCAAACACGTACCATGAAACGGACTATAGAAATAGCTAAAGCAATCACTTCACTGAACGTGGTAACCCTCGCGTGGGTACCGGGAAATAACCATGTTATCGGCTACTACGGGTGAACCCGCCATCTCATAAAGTGAGCGCAGTGACTTAGGGACTACCACCATCCACAGTTTGGCGGTGTCGAATACAACGGATGAACCCGACACCTCAGGCTGGTATAACGATATGTAATCGTTCTTTCAGCCGTGGGATGAGCGTAGAAGACTTTGGGACGGCACAACCCTACTGCCCCGCAAACCCACGTACCCGCCAAAGCCCAACGCCTTTCGGCCAGGTAATAGGAAGGTAAATCAGTGGAGCCACCTCGCCCTCTGGCTACTAGTTTTGGTAGGAGATCTCCGTCTGGAATTAACCTTCAGGATACCTCCTTCCTCCCGACTGGTTAATGGACCGAAGTCGCTTACGTGGCCTCTACGTGCCGTAATTCAGCGCTTATTCAATTTAAATAAATAGCGGACAAAGGCATCTTTTAGCAGACCCTGAATTCAGGATCAGGTAGCCTAATAGTCATCTCAAAAGTGGACCACCATCCACAGTCCGCAATAGTCCAACGTCATTATTGCGATGCACGCGGTACACGAGTTTATCCAAAAAAATTGCTTGTTCGCTTGATTGATTGATGAAAACATAGCGGTTTTTGTTAACGCAAAATTTTACTACCCATCAAATTATCGTACCGGGGGCTATAAATAAAATTGATTTTAACTTCTCGAGTGCGGCATAATTTCATGGCAGACCGCGGCAATTTATTGGAATTTCTTGCAATATCGCCAAGCTCGACAAAAAGTACTATAAGTATGTAACTATTATAGTAATCATAAAAGAATAAGACGTGTACTATGATCGCATTAAAATTTCGTATATAGAATATTGAAATATCATTTTGTAAAGTTATTATATAATTATGAATAAATATGAGAAAGTCGAAAAAGCGAAAAAAAAACTCTGCATTTCTAACTTGTCTTACGGAAAAATATGCACCCTATTTAGAAAATTTAAATCCTGTCGTGATCTTTCTTAGATTTTCTATCAAAGGTAATAATTCGTTTTGCTTATTTAATACAAAAATATTTAGATATTAGCTCATAAAAACCAATAAAAATTTTAATGATTTCTCGAAATAAAATAACCTAATTAATTTACAAATACGCCGAAAACTTCATATATTTCAGCGAAAAACAAAATAATATGTATTTTGTCAACGAATTATGCAGAGATTTTGCATTTTTAGAGTTATTTATCGCAAAAAAAACTCAATAACTAGTAATGACGCCATAGCGCTGCACTCAATTGTTCAACTCAAAAAAACAGATAAAATTTGAATAAAATGTACATAACATCACTGAATTCGGTTTATAAAGTGTTTTAGAATCAAATTTACTTACATATCTATTCATATTCCAACTGAAAACACTAAGAAAACACAAAATAAACTGCCGAAGGTTTAAAGAAGTAAACACCAATAAAGTCCAAAAACACGGAAAGTACTTGTTTTGACGAAAATTTTATTTGAATACTAATGCCACCGACGATTATTCCAGAATTTATATCGAATGGCAAATTAGTAGATATTCCCATACGTTCGACATATTCATTAAAATAAAAAAGACAAACACCTGATAGTATTTCTGTTTTTACTCTTTATCGTGAAATGTAACAATGGGTGTGATTATTATCATACGAAAATCTCTTACTACCAGACCCTACTGTGAAGTTATTATCTTAATATATATAAATTACGTGTCACGTTGTTTGTCCGCGATGGACTCCTAAACTACTTAACCGATTTGAATCAAATTTGCACACAATGTGCAGTTTGATCCAACTTGAAAGATAGGATAGCTTGCGTCTTAATTTATAGTCGCGATATTATTTTATTGCAATGTCTATTATTTGACATTCGCAATTATCTGTTAGTTCCAAACGATTTTAGCAGATGGCGTTATCTATTGAGTAATCCATAGATGGCGCTGCTATGTTAAACCTACAAACGTCATAGTCGGCCAAGCGTTATTCTAAATTCAAAATATTGTGAAGGTAATACAGTGAAATTATTCCTGCTTTTTAATTATTTGTGCTTCATTGTTCAAAACTCTTTAATTAAAATATATACATGTAAGTATTATCACATAGTTATAAAAGTGGAATAACTGCAGTATAGGAACCTCTCTCCAATTTTTTTCATTTTAATGCTAAATCTGGAAGAAAATTGTGTCGGTCGCTATAAATAAGCGAGATATAGGCATTCAAAGTTTAAATTTTAAAAACAGGCCAAAATAATATAATATAAAAATGGATGTTGGTATATCTGTATGCCCGTCTGTCCGAGTTTAATAGACTCCGAAACCGTTTGACCGATCACCATGAAAGTTGGCATATATATGTATTTTTTCATGGTTAAGGTTTTTATATATATCCGCTTTGTTGCAACTTTCAACTAGACGACGCTACAGCACACCAACTTCTATACTGCTCAACCGATCGCCAAGAAAATTGGTATACATTGGTATTTGAGAAAAGATATAACACGGGCAACGCCGGGTAATACCACTCGTATATATATATATATATATATATATATATATATATATATATATATATATATATATATATATATATATATATATATATATATATATATATATATATATATATATATATATATATACATATATATATATATATATATATAGGTGCGTATATCATGTGTGTAAGAGTGCGTTTTGTTATTGCATTCGATTGCATTTGTTATTGCATCGAAATGCAGTTCCGTTAATTTTATTTCAAGAGAAAATTGTTTCCTAGCAAGGAATCGAGCAAGGAACCTCACAATATTAGATCAGACGAACTACCCACTCGTCCATGTAAATATACATAATTAGGCAATGTTAAAATGTTATAGGCTATTGGAAAGTGCAAGTTTGTACTGAAATATACAGGGGGTTTAATATAATATGGTAAGCGACTGTAATTTACACGAACGACTAGCCTCTGTAAAAGCATAAGAACGGCTTGTCATGTAATAGTAACGTGAAGGCAATCAATCAATGAACGGCAGGAGCTAATGCGACTAAGCGATAAAGCGCTCATCAGCGATAGCCGTTCACGGAAGCTATCAAACGGAGCGACTGCTGCTCCAGCAGTGTTTGCTTTTAATTTTAGTGAGCCAACGCCAGCACGTCGTTACACGCCAGAGCTCCTCTCACGACCGCTCTCACCCTCGGCCTCTTCGCCGAAACACAGTTATGGTTATTACCCTATAACACTAGCTCTGGCGGGACAGCTTTCACTTAACGTGCACACAGCTGCAGGCAAAAATAACACACTCGCTCTTTTTCGCGCAATCCACACATTCCCACCAATACCGGGTATAAAGTACTGTGTGTGGCCATATTCTAAAGGACACTCAGAATGTTGGTACTAATTTGCAAATTTCATAAATGACAATGGGCGTTTTGTATGAAAGGTGTACCTAGAATGTAACAAAAAGATCCGGCTAGAAGGACCATGTATTGAGGTGCGGTCTGCTCGGACAACCTCTAATTTGTCGCTGGTGAAGGATGGCAGGATTCCAGATAAACGCCTTGTTCGTGGAGGCACAGATTTATTGTAGGTTTTACAATATAAAGCGCACGCGAGCGAAATATAAAAGTACAAAGCAGGATTGCGGTGGCGACGATATCGACCGTCCGCTCCGATCGTATAGTAATCTGACGTCTAAGTGGGCCGGTTCGACCAGTCCTCTCTTCACTAGTTGGTTGCGTTCAGCGGCGTCGCTCGATATAAAGTTGCCACGCTAGAAAGGTTTAGGCTAAGTACGAAACAGACATATATAATTTAATTGTGCTTATGTATAGAAGCAATATTATAAAAGTGCAACTCATCAATTCATAGCGTATTCGAGTTATACACACTCAAACTGTGATTGAAACTTTTATTAGTTATTACATTTTATTGAAATGGGTTTGTTACGTATATTATAGAAATAATATTTGAAGGGTTTTCAGCACATTATCTCGACCACACTCTCTTGAATATTTTTTTTATATAAAAAAACTAATTATTTTTTAATAGTTATATATATAGAGTTGTCAAATACAACGCGCGAACCCGTCACCTCAGGAAGTTTTAACGATAAGTCTTTCTATCTCCCGTGAAGTGATCGCAGAAAACTTGGACAAAACAATCCACCGCCAAGCTCCGCCGCATGCCCGCAAGAGGCCAACGCCTTAACCGGGAGATAGCCAGGAGTGTTACCCAGCGGGCTTACATTGACGCTCTTGCTTCCAATTGCGACCAGATTACTCCGATCTCTCGATTGGTTGCGAGTTCGAGGTCGCTTGCGCGGTCCTCTCCCTTACGAAGCGGTGAAACGGTGTACACCGAATCTATCGCGGACCACGGCATCCTTTGCCCGGCTGTTCACCCAGGATCGGGTAGCCAATGGTCGTTTCAAGAGCAGTCGCCGTAAGGTCCGCAACCACCCCCGCTCTATAGGACGCAGTACTGCTTCCAGACTCCCCCGACTGTTAGTCAGAGTGCACAGTCGATTGTCTTACGCCGCACGGTGCGCAGACCGCACAGGAACGCCAAAAGGTTGATTCCTAGGGGAAACCGTCCTAGGGGAAAAGTCCTACCGGGCTCGCACTTCTTGCGTGGAGGCCGCCGGATGGGTGTTGACCCGTGAGTGTGACCAACCCTGAACAGAATGAGTCTTCGTGGCCAACTCAGCAAGGGCCCATTAGCTTCCTTTTAATAGTTATGACTAGTGTATATCTAGGCAGTCTGTGAATCCTTAAAAGTATACTAATTGTGCCCGCGGCTCCACCCGCGTTGATAGGAATCAACGCCTGTTGTTTTTACATTCCTGTTTAAGGAAAGTATTGTGGACGCGCTTCTGTGTGACTGCCTGTGTGTATTCTCCAACGAAAATGCCGAAACGCTTCATCCGATTGAGATGAAATTTGGCACGCAGGCATTATTTGGTCATGGGATGAGCTGAAAAGATTGTGGTTAAAATCCGTCCACCCTGGGTTGGCTCCCGACGAGGGAACTACTCAACGGTCAACAGCACTGACCCAACATTTTGTATACGCATTCATTTATGATAGCAACTAACAAGTTCCACCATGACATGGCTGATGTACCCTGGATTGGCTTTCGAAGAGGGAACTCCTTAACAGTCAACATAAGAGACCCACAATTTCGTATACGCATTCATTTATGATAGCAAATTCCAAGTTCCACCATGACATGGCTGATGTACCCTGGGTTGGCTTCCGAAGGAGGAACTCCTCAACGGTCAACAGCAGAGACCCAAAATTTTGTATACGCATTAATTTATGATAGCAACTTACAAGTTCCACCGTGACATAGCTGATGTACCCTGGGTTCGCTTCTGAAGGGGGAACTCCTCAACGGTCAACAGCAGAGACCCAAAATTTTTCGTAAGCATTCAATTATGATAGTAGCTTCCAAGTTTCACTGTGACATGGCTGATGTACCCAAACGTTCAAAATATAGGAAAGTCGGAAAAGTCATAAAAATCAAATAGTCGAAAGAGTCAAAAAAGTGGAAAAAGTCGAACAAGGCGAAAACGTCGAAAAAGTCGAAAAATTTCCTGGCTACTTGACAGGAAAGCCTTCGGGTTTGTGTGTATGTGTGTGTGGTTGTGTTTTCCTCCACAATAGCGCCCAAACGCATCAATTCTTTTTGGAATGTGGTTGAAAATGGTCCACTAGAGGGCGCGCTAGTCATACTATAATATTGTCTCAATCGAGTCTTAGAAACTTGAAATTGTTACACTGGCGCCATTTTGGGGCGAAATCACATTGTGAAATTTTGTTCGGAATATCTCATATTCAAGCGACACAAATAATATTTCAATTCCGTCACACAATAATTAAACAGTAAGGCCCTTAAAGTCGGCGATGCTTGCGATGCGTATTTCTTTCGAAATTCGAATTCGATGGCTCATGGCGACCCGCGCCTGCAAATTGATTTTTAAATTCAATGAGATGACGCGCATTCGAAATATAAACTTTCATCGCGTTGCATCGCCTATTATTATTTTTTTTTGGCTAACTGTTCATCGACTTTATTTGTGAAATGAATAATTAGATCAAATAAGTCTCTGATTACTTGCCGGAAAAGTCTTCGGGTCGCAAAACCGTTTTTTTTTGCTGTGGGTTAAGCGTAATTAAATATTTTGAGCATCTTCTTGGCGACTACATACCTGGGAGTAATTAAGGCATAATAGTAGATTGTATCACAAGGTAACAAAATAATAGTTTTACTGCGAGGGCGTTTTTTTGAATCCAGAGCGAAGTGAGGGATTCTTTATTAGAATCCTGAACGTAGCGGGGGATTCAAAAAATCGCCCGAGCCAAAAATATTTTGCGCCCGAGTGATACACTCTACTTTTCATCACGCTCTATGAGAAAATAACAACGACAAAAACAATTGACGTTCGCGCGTTTTTAAATTCATTTGTTTTTTTTTTATTCAGCCGGCGGCGCGACTAGGGGCCGCCGTACCAGCCAGTCTTTATTCAAACAATATTTGCGTTCGATTCTTCGTCGCTGAAGACTAAGATGTTCCAAATTCAAAAAGTGAGCCGCAAAGATAATTGCGGCGCACTTATAAAGTTTCTTATAGAAAACACCACTTTCGGGGCTTTTAAAGGCGAACCAAGTCGTCCTTTTCGAATAGATGGGATGAAAATAAGTTTACTTACTTTGACTGTGGTGCTTTTAATATGTGTCCCGTTTATGTTGCTGTATTTCCGTTTAGGAATGTATTGATAACATCAATATATCCGACTTCTTAAATTATTTATTGGCTCCCTCCAGAAATTGAAAATTTCGAAAAGGAGCTTTAAATGATTATAGAAGATTTAAAAAAAAAATATGTGTGGCACTCGGGGACTGCCGCGGTAAAGCTATTGCATAGCATTTTTACCAACTTATGCAATTATAATTATCTATTTATTTTATTTTTTCTGATATCAGATAACTGCGCTCTATCGGAAAACGTTAAAATTATTCCGAATCATTTTCGGCTGCGAAAGCAAATGATTCGGAATAATTTAAACGTCTTTCGATAGAGCGTCGCGCACGAATTTTTTATTCGATAAAGCAAAAAAAACGGATTATTCGAAAAAAATCGTAGATAAAAAGATAGATAATTAAATTATCTTTAAAATGGTACAGGTTTCATAATAATACGCTAGATAGTATTTGCGTAGTAGTCGTTTTTGTGTTCGGTTAGACCTAATTTCACAAATTAATTACACTATGTAATATAAACAAAATCTAAAATATTCAAAGGTAAGAATATTAGGAAAATGTTCTTGTTTAACATATATTTTTTTCGAATCGTAAGCAGTACTCGTTTAGACGTAATTATCAGTTTAAAATAATTAATTTTCGTTAAGAAATTTCTTCATTCGGTCGCCGCGCTGGCCTGGCCCGCGATAAAAGCTAGGCAATAGCTTAAAAAAATGCAACTTAATTATTTCAGTAACATTGTTTTATTCGATGCGTAATTATCGGCGGCTATATACAAACAATATATATTTGTTCGTTTCGTATATACAAAAATCTTGCTCACATATCGTCCATAGAAATTTCTGTAGCCAAATAATCCATGCGCGATTTCATTTATGTTAACAGGATCTATTTTGTATGTGCCATTAGCAACTGTGCAATTCTTTAAAATATTTCCAAATCTACTTACAAATTCTAATAGGAACTGTTCGCTGCATAAACTTGGCAATTTTAAATGAATAACCGGTGAAGTATTGTTATCGATAAATTGGTATGACTTCATGTACATTTTTAAAGGACCTGTATCTTCAAGAACTGTAGCATTGCCAAAAATAAGATTACTCCCATTAGTGCTATAAATGATGTTCATAATTGTAGCATTTCTGGCTTTTGATCCAGCACAGTCTTCAGTGTATCTAATTTCAAGCGAATATGGACCAAAACCTAGGTTTGGGGGTTGTATAATTTTATTTCTTTCCATATTTTTCATAAACTGTGTGAATTCTGACTCACAATTACACGCAGAAATCGTAAATACCACACCAATGACACATTTAAAAATACCCATGGCGATGATTACAATGTCGTACTTATTCCATTGCAAAATAATTGTGGAAATCTGTAATTAGCAAAATCTGTAACTGAAATTGATTGATGATCGTACTAGGCAGTAACTATATAATAATAATCACAATGCAATTAACTGGGATCACACAGTGTACCCAAGGTTAATTTTAAATTTGATATCATTATGTAATTCCGAATGCACCATCGCAGGCCTCTTTTGCGTCATATCTAACATCGTCTCACATAATTTTCAATCCTTCGAAATTACTCTCGTCTTTATTGTTGAAATTATTGATTTACTAAATAGTTGTAAAAATTATAATTCTTAAAACTATTGTTGTCCTTTAAATCATTATTTTAGCTGTAAGATATTAGTTTACTTCAACTTAGCATTACCTATTAAAATTATGTGCGATGCAAGCGGATTGGGCGTTGGCTCAGTCTTGCTTCACATAATGCCTGACGGCATTGAGAAACCAATATGCTTTGCATCGCGCAGTTTGAATAACACTGAAAAATGGTATTCAGCTTTTCACAATGAGGCTTTAGCAATATATTTGGCGGTAAGAAAATTTTATCAGTATGTAGAGGGAATCGAGTTTATAATAGAATTAAATCATAAGCCGATTTTGGCGCTGTTTGGGAAAAACAAAGAAACTCCTAGGCTTGCAGCTGGGAGGTTTCAAAATGAGCTGTCAAATACAACGGGCTAACCCGTCCAGTCAGGAAGTTTTAACGATTAGTTGTTCTATCTCCCTGGAGTGAGCACAGAAAACTTGGACAAAACAGTCCACTGTCAAGCTCCGCCATATACCCGTAAGAGGCCAACGCCTTTACCGCGAGATAGCCAGGAGTGTTACCCAGCGGGCTTACACTCACGCCCTTAATTCCAATTGCGACTAGATTACTCCGGCCTCTCGGCTGGTTACGAGTTCGAGGCCGCTTGCGCGGTCCTCTCCCTTACGAAGCGGTGAAACGGTGTAAACCAAATCTATCGCGGATCACGGCGTCCTTTGCCCGGCTGTTCTACCCGGGATCGGGTAGTGATCTACCCGGGATCGGGTAGCCGATGGTCGTTTCAAAAGCAGTCGCCATAAAGTCAGCAACCACCCCCGCTCTATAGGAAACAGTATTACTTCCAGACTCCTCCGACTGTTAGTCAGAATGCACAATCGATTGGCTTACGCCGCACGGTGTGCAGACCGTCCAGGAGCGCCAGAAGATTGACTCCTAGGGGAAACTAGCCCCAAGGCCAGAGTCCTACCCGGGCTCACACTTCATGCGTGGAGGCCGTCGGATTGGTGTTGACCCGTGAGTGTGACCAACCCTAAACAAATGGGTTTTCGTGGCCAACTCCTTTTTGATGCAGTGTCATGTATGCGGTCCTTCGAGTTGAGCTTACCATCGAAATTAAGCGAAAAAATAAAAAAATTAACTATTGATCACTTCGGCAAAGCCGTTTTATAAATGAAAGTGACATTACGAAATAATTCAAATTTCGAATGCCACCAACATTTAAAATATGATACAATTGGCTGAGTTTGTTATCAACGAGCCATTAAATCGAAATAAAAATAAAAAATCTCCATATGCTAAATGAAATGAAAGAAGAAACTTCAATCTTAATTTCTGGCAGAGGAGTTTATAATAAAGATTTTATAATGTTATCAAAATAGGGTAAACCTATATAAAATTGTATAATATTAAAAAAATATAAATAAATATTGTAGAAAACAGTATAATATTGTTATATTTGATAAGGTTTGTAAAGAAATCCGTTTATAGGATGATGTTTGTATTTAAAATAAAATTAGTAAAAGCTACTTAAAAAGTAGCGAAGGAAATCCCAGGTTGTATTGGGAAATGCTTATGTTTGAATGAGATATACTTACGGATGTGCACGACTTTCGACGGTGCAATGTAAGTTTAAAGGTCCTTTTGCAGTCGACTAACGATCACTATTCATCCATATATCTCATAAATAGGGCTTATCCTTATGCAACACAAAATGCCTTCAATTGAGAAGAATTAAGCGAAAAAATAAAAAATTAAACTATTGATCACTTCGGCAAAGCCGTTTTATAAATGAAAGTGACATTACGAAATAATTCAAATTTCTAATGCCACCAACATTTAAAATATGATACAATTGGCTGAGTTTGTTATCAACGAGCCATTAAATCGAAATAAAAATAAAAAAACCTCCATATGCTCAATGAAATGAAAGAAGAAACTTCAATCTTAATTTCTGGCAGAGAAGTTTATAATAAAGATTGTATAATGTTATCAAAATAGGGTAAACCTATATAAAATTGTATAATATTAAAAAAATATAAAGAAACATTTTAGAAAACAGTATAATATTGTTATATTTGATAAGGTTTGTAAAGAAATCCGTTTATAGGATGATGTTTTAATTTAAAATAAAATTAGTAAAAGCTACTTAAAAAGTAGCGAAGGAAATCCCAGCTTGTATTGGGAAATGCTTATGTTTGAATGAGATATACTTACGAATGTGCACGACTTTCGACGGTGCAATGTAAGTTTAAAAGTCCTTTTGCAGTCGACTAACGATCACTATTCATCCATATATCTCATAAATAGGGCTTATCCTTATGCAACACAAAATGCCTTCTATAGAGACGAATTAAGCGAAATAATAAAAAAATAAACTATTGATCACTTCGGCAAAGCCGTTTTATAAATGAAAGTGACATTACGAAATAATTCAAATTTCGAATGCCACTAACATTTAAAATATGATACAATTGGCTGAGTTTGTTATCAAGGAGCCATTAAATCGAAATAAAAATAAAAAAACCTCCATATGCTCAATGAAATGAAAGAAGAAACTTCAATCTTAATTTCTGGCAGAGAAGTTTATAATAAAGATTGTATAATGTTATCAAAATAGGGTAAACCTATATAAAATTGTATAATATTAAAAAAATGTAAAGAAACATTGTAGAAAACAGTATAATATTGTTATATTTGATAAGGTTTGTAAAGAAATCCGTTTATAGCATGATGTTTTTATTTAAAATAACATTAGTAAAAGCTACTTAAAAAGTAGCGAAGGAAATCCCAGCTTGTATTGGGAAATGCTTATGTTTGAATGAGATATACTTACGAATGTGCACGACTTTCGACGGTGCAATGTAAGTTTAAAAGTCCTTTTGCAGTCGACTAGCGATCACTATTCATCCATATATCTCATAAATAGGGCTTATCCTTATGCAACACAAAATGCCTTCAATAGAGACGAATTAAGCGAAAAAATAAAAAAATAAACTATTGATCACTTCGGCAAAGCCATTTTATAAATGAATGTGACATTACGAAATAATTCAAATTTCGAATGCCACTAACATTTAAAATATGATACAATTGGCTGAGTTTGTTATCAACGAGCCATTAAATCGAAATAAAAATAAAAAAACCTCCATATGCTCAATGAAATGAAAGAAGAAACTTCAATCTTAATTTCTGGCAGAGAAGTTTATAATAAAGATTGTATAATGTTATCAAAATAGGGTAAACCTATATAAAATTGTATAATATTAAAAAATTGTAAAGAAACATTGTAGAAAACAGTATAATATTGTTATATTTGATAAGGTTTGTAAAGGAATCCGTTTATAGGATGATGTTTTTATTTAAAATAAAATTAGTAAAAGCTACTTAAAAAGTAGCGAAGGAAATCCCAGCTTGTATTGGGAAATGCTTATGTTTGAATGAGATATATTTACGGATGTGCACGACTTTCGACGGTGCAATGTAAGTTTAAAGGTCCTTTTGCAGTCGACTAACGATCACTATTCATCCATATATCTCATAATTAGGGCTTATCCTTATGCAACACAAAATGCCTTCAATAGAGACGAATTAAGATTAAATTATATATATATATATATATATATATATATATATATATATATATATATATATATATATATATATACATATATTATATATATATATAATTATATATGTAAATTATATATATATATATATATATATATATATATATATATATATATATATATATATATATATATATATATATATATATATATATATATATATATATATATATATATATATATATATATATATATATATATATATATATATATATATATATATATATATATTTGATAAGGTTTGTAAAGAAATCCGTTTATAGGATGATGTTTTTATTTAAAATAAAATTAGTAAAAGCTACTTAAAAAGTAGCGAAGGAAATCCCAGCTTGTATTGGGAAATGCTTATGTTACAAGCTGGGATTAATACAAGCTGGGATTTCCTTCGCTACTTTTTAAGTAGCTTTTACTAATTTTATTTTATATATATATATATATATATATATATATATATATATATATATATATATATATATATATATATATATATATATATATATATATATATATATATATATATATATATATATATATATATATATATATATATATATATATATATATATATATTTTGATATTTTAAGTGTGTAAATTTTTTTCAATTATTTTCAATAATATATAAAATTAGATTCATGAAAAGTTACTTATCTGGGGTCCTGGTGGACCAGAAACATTTAAACGATAGTTAATGTCCTCTTTAAATACTTAGGGCAGCGGCACCTGTTTCCGCAATTGATAACCTATGATGTTCTTAGTTATTGCAGCCGAATTACTGTATGCCCTTGGATGTAATAAGTATAGGAGGATGGTTTCTGTAACAGAAATGGATGTTAGTAACTTATTTTAGAAGAAATTATATGACTGAGAATATTTCGACACTAGTCGTATTCATCTCCATGACATTTCTGAGAGAACAATTTTTTCAAAATTAAAATTTTAAAAAAACTGAACATAGAGAAATGGGTTAATAATATTTTGCAATATCGTTATAAATACACTATAACCGACCTTGAAAAACATTTTATAATAATGATTTTTTAATGAAAATATTAATAAGCTTTTAATGAATATGTCTGAACAAATATATCTACTGTATTAATTTTGCCTATTCAGACCGGGACCCTTGCAAGCGCCTAAAATATTTATAAAAGCCAACTCCCAAGATTTAACGTCTCTTTCTTTAGCGTTATCGCCAAGGCACTTAATAATTTTTACTTTAAAACAATTATCAATAGTTAAATTTTGTGCCTTAGCATGCAATGCTATTGGAAGTTGACTTTCATTGCCAAGGCTGGCCCTGTGATTATTTAACCTAATGCTAAGAGGTGTAGTTGTTTCCCCAATATAAAATGCATTGCAGGTCTGGCAAAGTAATTTATATACAATATTTTTTGATATGCAACTACTATTAAAAGGAACTCTGTAAATGTTGGGAGTGTTAGGACTAGTAAAATAAATGCTGCGATCTAATAAAGGACAAGTTTTACAACGTGATCGACCACAAGGCTGTAGGCCCAAATTTTTGTTATTACTAAGATAATTTCGATTATTTTTATTAAGTATTGATTTTAAATTAGGAGGTTTTCGAAATGATAAAATTGGTGGTATATCTAATAAACCTTTGGTTGATGGGTCGTTAGCTATAATAGGGAATAAATCTGCTAAAATAGGTCGCAGTTTTCAGTGCCAGGAAAATAAGTAGTACTCAGAAAGATTTTATTTTGATTTAAATTTGACACCAATTTAGGTTTAGGTGAAAATTTTGTTTCGGAATTTATTATATTTTTATCTAACAAAGAGGCAGGATAATTTCTTTCTATTAGTGATTTTTTAAGATTAGAAAGGTACTTATCTAAATTTTCTTTATTATTGATTAAACGGTGTCCGCGAATGGACATTGAATATGGAATTGATTTTTTGGTATGAAAAGGATGACAGCTATCGAAATGTAGGTATTGCTCTTTGTTTGTAGGTTTTATATGAATTGCAGTTTTAATGGTGCCTTCGGATAGAGTTAGATCAACGTCTAAGAATGTAATTTGATTTTATGATATAGTGTATGTAAAATCTAAGGGTCCGAAATTATTTAAATCTGTAAGGAAGTCAGTGAGTGTGTCATGTCCATGTGGCCAAAACAGTATAATATCATCAATAAACCTATACCACATTAGTGGTTGTAAATTTTGAGTAAGAAGAAATTTATTTTCTAATAACCCCATGAAGAGATTCGCATAAGAAGGTGCCATTCTTGTTCCCATTGCTTTACCTTTAATTTGGAGATAAAATTCATCCTCAAAAGAAAAAGCATTCTTAGTGAGGACGAATTCAGCCAACTTACAAAGAAAATTTGTAGAAGGAATTTGGGGGCTGGGCCTTTGATTAAGGTAATGGGAAATCGCTTCTAAGCCTAAATCATGGGGAATATTAGTATAAAGAGAGACAGCGTCAATTGTAACAAGTAATTTACTTGTTATTACTTGTTACAATTGACGCTGTCTTTGATAACTTTTGATAATTGTTTTAAAGTAAAAATTATCAAGTGCCTTGGCGATAACGCTAAAGAAAGAGACGTTAAATCTTGGGAGTTGCCTTTTATAAATATTTTAGGCGCTTGCAAGGGTCCCGGTCTGAATAGGCAAAATTAATACAGTTATTATATTTGTTAATTATATTTGTTATAATAGTTATTGTATGTTATAATATAGTTATAGTATGTTATATAATATAGTTATAGTATGTTATAATAATATAGTTATAGTATGTTATAATTATATTTGTTATATTTGTTTGTTATAATAGTTAATTATATTTGTTCAGACATATTCATAAAAAGCTTATTAATAATTTTCATTTAAAAATCATTTAATAATAATGTTTTACATGGTCGGTTATATTGTATTTAATACGACCTTGCAAAATATTATTAACCCATTTCTCTATGTTCAGTTTTTTTTATATTCAAATTTGAAAAAAATTGTTCTATCAGAAATGTCATCGAGATGAATACGACTAGTGTCGAAATATTCTCAGTCAAAGAAATTTCTTCAAAAATCAGTTACTAACATCCATTTCTGTTACAGAAACCATCCTCCATACTATTACATCCAAGGGCACACATTAATTCGGATGCAATAACTACGAATCTCACTAAGTTATCAATTGCGGAAACAGGTGCTGCTGCCCGAAGTATATAAAGAGGACATTAACTTTCGTTACATGTTAACATGTTTCTGGTCCACCAGGACCCCAGATAAGTAACTTTTCATGAAACTAATTTTATATATTATTGAAAATAATTTATAAATATATATATATATATATATATATATATATATATATATATATATATATATATATATATATATATATATATATATATATATATATATATATATATATATATATATATTGTTAATATTTGATTGGTTTTTTGTAAAATCTTTTTTTAAAGAATTCGTTTAAAGGATGACACTTTGATGAAAAAATTATATATATATATATATATATATATATATATATATATATATATATATATATATATATATATATATATATATATATATATATATATATATATATATATATATATATATATATATATATATATATTTTCAAATTGAAATTATTTATTAATATATATATATATATATATATATATATATATTAATAAATAATTTCATATATATATATATATATATATATATATATATATATATATATATATATATATATATATATATATATATATATATATATATATATATATATATATATATATATATATATATATATATATATATATATATATATATATATATATATATATATATATATATATATATATATATATATATATATATATTTTTTTATTTTTTATTTTATTTATTTTTATTTTTCAGAAAACTTACAGCGTTTTATACTTAATACTAACACATAATATATACATCTAAGGCCAATTAAAAGTTTTCACAATTAAATTAAATCTATTGTTACAGCGCAATGAGCAATGATACAAATGCAGGTTCAAGTAAGGGGAAAGGGATAGGGTAAGCTAAGTAAGTAAGTAAGATAAGCCATATTATGAGTTATGTAGATGTATAATATATGATGATATATAACGTATATACATATATACATACATACACGTGCACAAACAATAAATTAATATAAATGATACGATACGGTAATAATAAAATGTAAAAATATAGTTAATATAAATATATATATATATATATATATATATATATATATATATATATATATATATATATATATATATATATATATATATATATAATATACATCACAATGTATTTATAATGTTAATATACATATGAACTTTTATAGAGAATATTATACTGACTAGAAAGCATTGTTATAGTGTAGTGGTGATTGCCACAGCCTACGTACCCAACGGACGAAGAAATACCAATCAAACCCGAAGGCTGTTTATCGTATTTCTAATTTCTTCGAAGCAAGTATTTGATATATATATATATATATATATATAAATATATATATATATATATATATATATATATATATATATATATATATATATATATATATATATATATATATATATATATATATATATATATATATATATATATATATATATATATATATATATATATATATATATATATATATATATATATATACATATATATATATATATATATATATATATATATATACTATATATATATATATATATATATATATATATATATATATATATATATATTAATAAATAATTTCAATTTGAAAATATATATATATATATATATATATATATATATATATACTATATATATATATATATATATATATATATATATATATATATATACATATATATATATATATATATATATATATATATATATATATATATATATATATATATATATATATATATATTATATATATATATATATATATATATATATATATATATATATATATATATATATATATATATATATATATATATATATATATATATATATATATATATATATATATATATATATATATCGCTGCCTTAGTAAAATAGGGACCTAACTCTAAATCGGTCGTTTCACAGTTTAAGTGATAGATAGACTCCTTAAAGCATCCTCTATCGATTGGTCTGTGTAAAATAGTTGTACGATGAAAGAGAGAGAAAATACGATGATTCGGTCTCTTTCCCACTGGTTGATTTTGGATGTCACGTTAGTGTAACAAGGACTGATTCGGTTTTGTGTCGGCAAAGAGCGAGCGTGGTCACGTCAAACGTTGGCGCATTTCGAGTTAAGCCTGTCTATTACCAAATCTTAAGGTGAGTTAAGATTATTTTTTTTGTGAAATAAAAACCTTCTTCTGGTTTAGGTCTTTCTATTACAAAAATGCTTGGAAATTTTATGACTTAACTTATAGTGTGTCTTTATTACACAACATTTATTATAAATATCGAAGACTTAACCCTAATTGTGTCTCTTTATCAAAAATAAACTGTAATATGTTATTGTCCTATTATTCTTTAGGTCTGTTTATATTTATGTTCAATTTATAAATTTTGAATTATTCATAGACCTATTTTATTATTAGTCTCTTTTATGTACCCTGTTATACAAATTTAGAAGGTATTCTCATGAATTAAGTCCATTTCATACTGAAAAACATGGTGATTTATTAGTTGCAAATGGGTGTCCACAAGTTATAATTGTTTATATTGGACTACTTTTCCCCTCGCCTTTGTTACTGCAAATATTTTTTGGCTAATATTTTTGGTTATTTTAGGCAACAAAACATAGAAGAAGGATAAAATGTCAAGAATCAAGAATGCCCGCATAAAAAAACTTTTTGAGAATTTAGATGCCGGAAAAACCAATTATGACAAGGAAAATCAGGTTTACGTAATATTATTCTACTTACATTAGTTAATATGTGATATTTTTGGACCCCATAAAATTAAGTGCCTACTACTCTATTTTACAATAATAATTTGTTAACTTCTCAAATGTTAGTAAATTTTATTGACAAACTTAACGAACGTAAAACTTGATTAACTATATTTAATTAACAGTGTTGGCCTATTTTAGTGTCCTTGTCAAGAAGTAAGAAAAACTGAAAGTTTTACTGATGTCAAAATGAAGATTGGCTGGAAAATAACGAAGAAGAAAACTGGGTTCGTGATACTTAATTATATCTTTAATTCTATCTAAAGTTATTATGTTGTGTTAATGACAACTTATTTTAAAGGAGGTATCAGACACGACTGTGCAGTCTCCACAAAAAAAGCAAGGAAATATTGTGCCAATACCATCCACTGAGTTTTTCAACATCCCAGCTCCAAATAAGGCTTGCCTGCAAGTAAATATCGAGGTACTTAATGAAAATATTTTTCAATCAATTTATTGCCATTGAGATATTTACTTTATTTGTACAATATTTAATTTACAGGAGTAAATACGATCTTCTCAAAACTATCCAGCGGTGTTAACAACTTTAAAGAATGTTCAATTGAACCAATATGAAAATCAGTGCTTTCCTGATACTCGTAGCGACATAAGTCATATCTGTGCTACTTATAAGGTATTGATTAATTTTTTTATTTGTTTTAATACTTGATTATAATAGCATGTCTAGTTTTAGTTACCTATTTAATTAATTATTATGTTCAGGATGTGTCAGAAACAGCGTTTCAATTCGATATCGATATACCATCCACATCAGCATCAATACCACGAAATATGTCAAGGAAAAACTATGAGATCACACACATCGATTCAGATGAGAGCGATGCGGATTTAAGTGACAATGATCCGACATACACACTTTGTGGCAATAACAGTCAGATGATGCAGCCTAAGTCAAACAGAAGATCTTCATCCAGTGATTCTAATAGCAGTTCGTCATCGTCGACTAGCAGTTTGTCATCGTCCAATAGCAACTCCTCGTCAGATAGCGTCAAGTCTGATATGCATGAAGATCAAGAAAGCAATGATTCCATGGTGTCAAGATTTCCCGCTTCAACAGCAACGTCAAATGTAGAGGAGAATGGAGAAAATGGCATGGAACAGCATATCTCAACAGCAGCACATGAAACAAAACTCAGCTACACTAAAAAGAAACTTGGGACAAGCGTACGTAAGTTCAAATAAAGAAATTCTAGCTTGTGAAGTCAAGCCTCCCTGTTTTAGTAAATGCAGACTCAAATGCAATGACAAAATTGTAGCCGCAGAAAGATTGCAGTTATTTGAGACATTTTGGGGTTTGGGTAACATCAACCTACAACGTGCATTTATTGCCTCTTGTCTTGTTCAAGTGGTTCCCAAATACAAATACTCAAACGTGGAAAAACCAAGAAATTCAAACCAAGCATTCTTTTTTCATATTGAACATAAGAAGAAAGACTATGCAAAATCTTTTTCATAAATACTCTGGATATAACAGATGGAATCATAAGAACAGTCAAGGATAAAACAGATTTAAGTGGTTTCGTTCAGAAAGATTTCAGAGGAAAGCATGAGCAATATAAAAAAACAGACAAAGAAATAATCCAAGATATGATTGATCATATAAATACCATACCTCGCGTTGAAGCACATTATGTCAGATCATCTACATCAAAAGAGTACATCGAGGGATCAAGAACATTAGCCAGTATTTATAGGGATTTCGAAAAAAACAGAAAGAAAGAAATAGACCAGCTGGAAAATATCACAAATTTAATGAAGTTTTTATGCAAAATTTAACATTTCATTTCAAAAGCCTAAAAAGGATCAGTGCGATCTATGCTCACAGTATGTTAATTACAGTCAAGAGGAAAAAGAGAAACTGAAAAATAAGTATGAAACGCATATAAAAGAAAAAGAATTGTGTCGAAAAGATAAATTAAGAGATAGACAAAATATATATGAAAACAAACAAACATTATATTCATAAAGTGCTATAATTTTTTACGATTATTGAGATACCTTACCAATTAAAAGATAAATGGAGAAGGCGCTAAACATTTTATATTTGTAGATCTCATTATTTGATATAGGTAGTTTTATTGGTAAAATGAATGTAGGTGGTAATATTAACCTTAAAAAGCCAGGACTTAATATTTTAAGAATAGTACAAAAGTTTATTTAGTATTTTTTAAAGACTGAATAACTTTTGCTCCTATGGTTAAGTTAGTTGTTTCTATGGTTAAGTTAGTTGAGATGGTTTGATTGTGGTTATTGAGTAGTCGATAACCATATACAATCTTTTCTTTTGTTACTTTATTGTTCACCTATTTTATTTGTATTATATCAACGTAGTGCTTTTTCAAATTTGCTATTGTTAATAAAGTTAAATCGAACTTTTTACCTCTTTCTCTGTATACATACCATTTATTATTTCCTAAATAACATTTATTATTTCACCTTGGTGATTTCATACGGATTGTGATGTGTGGAAATTGATAATAAAGCATGATAATATTCTAAACTGACTCATTTGTAACTAAATTATTTAAAAATATTCCAGAAGAAAGACCCAAATTGTTTTATGTCATATTTTTTTTCCACTATTCTAAAATTAAACGGACTGAATTCGCATTAGGTCAATTAATATTCATAATATTTCAGAAAAATAATGGCACTATAAGGTTTGAGTCGCCAGCTTATAAAAATATTTCAGAATTAAAGTGACCTAAATTAGAACAAACCCTTTTTTCTATGAAATGAAAAATAAGTTTTTAAAAATTACAAAACTATTCAATTATACCATTAATCTCTCATGTACTGAAAAAAACTTAAGTCATGATCTTTTATACAACAAAAGTTATGAGCATTTTAAGGTGGCGCCAGTGATTTGCAAAACGTTTTTTGGCCGTTGTGAACAATCGTGTTTTTGGAGTTGAGTCACTATTATACTAAGGCAGCGATATATATATATATATATATATATATATATATATATATATATATATATATATATATATATATATA
>OX155972.1:18085958-18095958 GCA_944548615.1 Micropterix aruncella
ATCAGTACGCTAAAGGCGAAACGTTATTTTCTATCGTTTACTCTCCTAATCAAAAATATCCTATCTCCGCGAGGTTTTCGAACCATTGACTTTCCACGACCTCGACTTCGGTTAGACTTAGACAATATACTGAAAATTACCCTTCGTAATACTGATTTCTACTCCTACACTTTCTGTAATTTTGAGGCAAGACCTTGGAATGATCTCCTAGAAAATATTCGAAGCAAGTTTTCTTTAAAATTATTCAAGATTCACCTTAAAAAATACTACTTTTCTACGAATTACCCGTTTCTTCCCTTTATTTTTTGTTCCTCTCCTTTCGTTACTTGATTTCATACAAACAAAGGGCTCGATTGCGTTTCTTCATTCCCCGACGAGGGAACTCCTCAACGGTCGACAGCAGAAACCCAAAATTTTGTATAGGTATTCAATTATGATCGCAACTTCCAAGTTTCACCATGACATGGTTGATGTACCCTGGGTTGACTTCCAAAAAGAGAACTTCACAATAAAGAGTAGACATTCTTTTTTTGTTTTGATCACTATGCTCTCAGAACGGAAATATCTCAATAGAACGTATTCAAATGAAAAAAAAACTGAAAGATCTTGAAAAAATCCGGAAAAACGCATTCTAGCCTAAATTAAAATTAAATCACATTTTTCCATTATTGTTTTGTTTTGCGATCTGATCTGAAGCCCTATTGTTATCTCTAGCGTCTTCATTTTCTTGACTGCGGCGTCGGCGGCTGCTTCAGCTTGAAGACTGCTTGAATGTCGGCTTCGATTTGCAGTCTCGCGATTCTTGTCATGGCTGATCGCGAAGATCGATGACTGACGACAGATGTCGCTCGATCTGACGGAGGTCGCTCCATGACGTCGTGTAAATCGGCGTGGCTGGGTGTTCTTTCGGCAGCTATCCCCTCACTTTTTTGAACAGGAGTGCCTTTATTTGACATTCTGATGTCGGTTTTCTTCTTAATTTCTAACAAAATATTCGACTGTACTCGAACCGGTTTTTTTGCTTGACTAGTATCTAACCCGTTTTGTTTTGAAATATTATTTTTTAGCTCGTCTGGTTAATCCGGCTCGAAGGACCATCAATTCTATGTGGCATCAAAATCAGCGGGCTGTAGTAAATAGCTCGAAAATCTGCCACTTTTTTACATAGTCGACAAGGTGAGATTTTTGTCTCACCCAGGTTGGCACGAATCAGCGTTTTACGACCGATGGCGTGCGTAAATCCGTCACAGATTTTCGATCTTGAAACGGATGAGATACGGTTTTCTTCTTAGAGGTCGTATCGACGGGGACCCATTTGCGATCTTTTCACTCTGTAGATAGATCTCAACTGTCTTCGCCGAGTTGTAAATTCGGCCTCGTCGTGGCGCTTATGGCGATCAAGTAATGCGAGATTTAGTCAGATTCGCTTGCCGTTGAGTGAAGCAGTCTCATACGAGATCTTGAGATGATCTTCCGGCGTCGGGAAACGGTCGTAGCTCGAGCTCGTAGATCTTCAAGAGGTCCTCGCGGAGGTTTCATACACACGCACTTATGCACAGGTAATTGCTTCAAAATTAACTGAAGTTTTAAATATTTGAAGTTTCTCTTTATTTCTTTTCAATTAAATGCAGATGACTGCATTATCGTTATTTTAAAAATATGACTTTATGACACACAAGTTATAATTATTGTTATATATGTCGCCGCGAATCGAGTATGGTTCGATTTTTTTCGCGTATCGAGTATTTTACGAGAATTTAAAAGCACAATAAAGTATCCCGGATTTCGCACAACGCAGTAAAATCGGCTCTTTAGGAGACGTCGCTCGACCTGCGCTGCTGTAAAAAGACTCACCGCCTGTTCCTACTTGTTAGGTGTCGGGCCCGATAAAAAGTCGGGTGGCCTAGTGGCAGAACATTTTGTATGGAGCTGTTCCCACTCATCCGACACCGATTTATTGTCGGCTCCGACGGGTTTTCTCGGTCGGCTTGCGAGGGCCGCACGTCCGATAAAAAAATCGTGTCGGATCTCGCTCGCTTATGTATTAGCATGGCGCTGTTCCCACTTGTCGGATGTCGGGCCCGATAAACTACTTATCCGCACGCTGTGTTGGGCATTTTACTTTTGTGAACGCACTTTTGTGAGCTTGAAAGGCTTCATCCGATTTAGCTGAAATTTGGCATGCAGGCATCATTTGGTCATGGCATAAGCTGAATAGATTGTGGTTGCAATCCATCCACCCAGGGTTGGCTCCCAACTAGATGACTCCTCGACGGTCAACAGCAGAGACGCAAAATTTTGTGTACGCATTCAATTATTATAGCAACCTCCAAGTTTCAACATTACATGGCTGATATACCCTGGGTTGGCTTCCAATGAGGGAACTCCTCAAGCAGAGTCTCAAATTTTGTATACTCATTCAATTATGATAGCCCCTTTTAAGTTCCACTATTACATGGATGATGTACCCTGGGTTGGCTCCCGATGAGGGGACTCCTCAACGGTTAACAGCAGAGACCGAAAATGTTGTATACGCATTCAATTATGATAGCCCCTTCCAATTTCCTCCATGACATGGCTGATGTACCCTATGTTGGCTCTTGATGAGAGAACTCCTCAAGGGCTATCATAATTAAATGCGTATACAACATTTTGAGTCTTTGCTGTTGACAGTTAAGGAGTTCCCCCATCGGTAGCCAACCCAGGGTACATCAGCCATGTCATGGTGGAACTTGGAAGGGGCTTTACCCCTGCTTCAGCTTATTATTATGGGGAAATTTTGCGGTAAACGACGGGCTGGAAGAAGAAAAAAGTCATGGCTCCGCAACATCCGAGACTAGACAAACGTCTCAAACGTAGAAGAACTAATTCGCTTAGCCCAAGACAGGGAAAAACTCACAGAGATGACAGCCAACCTACTGTAGGAGAGGAACTTTAAGAAGAAGAAGAGTAGTTCCTCTGATAAATCGAGATAAACCACATCTGCATAGACAAGAAAAAGTAACACAAGAGACTGTGCAAGGGATACGAGTTAAAATTAAATATATCCGTTTAAAAATAATTGAGATGGAATTAATAGGAATATGGAATAACAGGGTTATATGCAAGCCAAGAAGTACGCAAAAATAAATTGCGAATTTAAAATAATTCAGATAGAACTTCGGGGGAGGGTGATAGACTTTATCAGATAGATCTGAGACAATGAATAAAATAAAGATATATAATTTTACATAATAATTTATACGGACTTAACATTTCGGTGGAGTGTATTAGATATGTTTTAAAGCGGTTCTGTTAAAATACATTTAAAAAATACAGACAAAATAGAGAAAATCGGTTTTAAAAATATTAATGGTTTTCAAATTGGTTTTTTAATTGTCGCAACAGAGGCAGATGGCGCATTCGGAATTACATAATGACATCAATTTTGAAATAAATTTTGGGTAGTTACATTATGTGATCTGGGTTTTATTGCATAGTGTTTATTATAATGTAGTTATTAAGTAGAATGACTTTCAATGCACATAAAAATACTGATTTCGCTCATTACAGTGTCCGCAATTATGTTACAACGGAATATGTACGGTATTGTAATCACCGCCATGGTTTCTTTTAGATATGTCATTGCTTTTATTTTTACGATTTCTATATGTTATTGTGAAACAGAATTAATACAGTTTATAAGAAACATGGAAGAAAATCAAGTAGTTAACCCGCCAAAACTAGGTTTCGGCCCATATTCGGCGGAAATTAGATACACTGAAAACTGTGCTGGATCAAAAGCCAAAAATGCTACAATTTTCGACATGTTTTTTAACACCAATGGAAGTAACATTATTTTCGGCAATGCTACTATTCTTGAAGAATCAGGTCCATTGAAAGCGTATATCAAATTAAACCGTCTTGCCGATGACAATCCTTCGCAGGCGTTTACTTTAAAATTGCCAAGTTTATGCGGCGAAAAGTTCCTAAAGGAATTTGTAAGTAGATATTTCAATGTTTCGAAGAATTGCACGGTTGCGAAAGGCACTTATAAAATTGATCCTTTTAACGCGAATGATTTCGCGCATGGATTATTTGGCTATAAAAATTTCTTTGGTCGGTATGTGTTCAAGATGTATATATATACGAAACGCACGAATGTATTTTGTTTGTTATTGGCAGTCGATAGTTGCCCATCGAATAAGACAATGTTATTGTAATCTTTAATTTTCGAATTAAATTATATTAGTCTTTGTAAGGTTGTTTTTTTAATACAAGAATCGCCATTTTGTGATGCCGTAGCTCCTCACTCCAAGATCTACAGCGAAACATCTATAAGAAATGTTATAAAACAAGGAATTTCATCAAATGAAGATTTGGGCCGATTGAAATTTAATTCGCCCAAAAAACCAAAAGTTATAAAGAAAAAACACGTTGTTGATGATTTTGATTTATTACTTCCATTGGAAGAAAAATCCACCAGTTTAACAAAGTTGAAAAAAAAGTAGGTACCAACAATCCGCAAGTTACTGGCAAGTCTGAAACAAGATGGCGTATTGAATTGTGGACAAGAATATTTTAAAAACCTTTTACACAAAATAGGTTATCATTACAAAAAAAAAGTAAATCTACTAGTACCATATATAATCAGTCCACCCTATGATATATAATCAACCAATAGTTCTCCGTCGTTATACCCATCCTATAAGCGTTTGGTACAAAACGCCCTTATTATGGATATTACGTCCCTTAAGCCCAATTTTGACTCGACGTTTCAATTTTGACTCGACGTTTCAAGCTTCAACTTTGACTCGACGTTTTCTTTGTGCCTGCACCTATTTGCTTAGTGAGAGCCTCCGCAGGGCTCACCGGAAACATGAGACTGCTTTGTCCCGGGCGCGGGCGTACAGCCGCTATGGAGCATTATTTCCATGCCTTCATTCTCTGCCTAAGGTTCAACTCGACAACATTGTTATCAAATAATCAGAGTGCTTACGGATTCGCATACACAGGATTCTAGTAAACCGGATTCCCTCAAGTCATATTCTCCTACATACTAACATTAATTACAGATGCCGGGTTTTCAGACGTCGGTTTTGCTAACACTGGGTGTATCGTTTGACGATTTGGCAGATACCGGGTTTCCTGGAGACGGTTTCTTATATAGACTGACAATGCCGTGGCCGTGCTGGCCAGGAGGTTCCACCATTACAAACCTGTCAGTGTTCACTGAATACGTAGCTGAACAATTTGACTCCCAGGGGGATATTTTGACTTTCAAAAAGCATTCTACCGGGTCGATAATGACATATTGCTCAGGGAACTGGCAACAGTGGGGTGCTCACATACACTCCAACAATTAGTTAAATATGGGACATCAACATCAGATTTGTACTTTACACTCTCTGTGGTGAGCCAGGGATCAATTTTGGGACCATTACTGTTTAATTTGCTCGTGAATACAAAAAAATAACTGCCTGATTTTCGCGGATGACCTAAAATTATTCGCAATAACGGGCAGTAAAGAATCCTGTGCAATACTGCAAGATGAGATAGACGCCGTGTATCTTTGGAGTATAAACCAAAAGCTATACTTCAATACCGGAAAATGTTCTATCATGACGTAGTCGCGAGGTGACGCTCCGCTGGTACATACATAGTTATGACATTGATGGCAAGGCACTATCACGAGAAAGTCAAACAAGGGGCCTAGGAGTGACCTTTGACTCACGGTTGACATACAGACAGAACATTTACAGCCTTGTTGATAATTCTTACAAATTGCTAGGTTTTGTAATAAGGAACATGAGGCAGTTCAACAATAGGTACATTTGTCATGTGCCTCCTATTCAATTCCCTCTTTCGGAGCAGATTAGAAGTCAACGCGGCAATATGGAGTCCTTACGAAAATAGCTACATATCCTGGCTGGAGAGTATACAGAAATGCTTTCTGAGGTCCCTGTACTTAAAACAGCATAGATATTATCCATTTCTATATCCTACGGCATTTATTCTGGGGATGGTTGGGTACAACTTCTTAAGCGTATGAAGAGATTGGCTGCCGATCTGCCACATATATAAACTGCTTAGCGGGTTCGTTGATAATCCAACCAACATTAAAAGAATCGGTCTGTTTGTACCCGCCAATTACTACCGCGCTAGGACTCACGTATTGTTTGCATTACCGCGAGCTAGAACTAACATCGTTCAACACTGCTTCACGGTGCGGACGCTTCGTACTCTAAATGCACTATGTTTGGCTGAGCCAGAATTGGATATTTGGACGGTGAACTTAGCAGAACTGTAAAGTACAGTAATGGCATTTCTAAGCAATCAAGTAATTAGGTAAATATGTAGTATGCAGTATTAAAGTTGTTAAAAGTAGTACCTAGTATAATAAGAAAGGTTAGATAATAATTGGATATTTGTAAGTATAATCGTTTAATACTACGATATAACGTATTTTCCCGTCTCGTTTGCTGTAGTCTAGAATAATAGTCTATATATTAGAATAATAATGATAGTAATAGTAATGGAGTAGAGTAATAATAACAGTCTATAGTAGAATAATACTTATAGTCTAGAATTATAGCCTAGAAAAAATTATTAACGATTTGGAATCATCTGTAAGGTTAATTATGTTTTGGGAAACAAATAAATAAATAAATAAAAAATCAAAAGTTACTGCGTCAAAGTGCCTTGTGTTGTTGATTTTTTTTAATTATTTGTTTAGGTTATGAATAATGCATTTCATATATAATATATTAAGTTAGTGAGAGGACATAGCTATATAATATTTACACTACCTTAAGTGATGATAAGCAGTAGATTTAAATATAGGTGGCATAGAGTCTTCTTAGCACGAATGGCGCAGCAGCGGTCAATACTAAAATATACGGATAGGTATACATATAATGGGTGTTTTTACTGGACAGTTATTTTTTTTAGTGGGTAAATCAGTACAATCTAGTAAGCAACTTTTGATTTGTAAAAATAGAAAAAAAAAATTGTTTTATTTTTTTAAATTAAAAATTTTAAAGAAATTGAGTGGTAAATAAATATTTAGGAAGCGTTTGAGCGTGCTGCTCCATCAAGCGGTAGGTAATATAGCGTTAATAAACAATATTAGCGACATTTCACTTACCGCTAGATAAAGCATCATGATAACAGCTTTTTACACTATTTAGAAACATTTTACACTAATAGAAAAAATTACAGTATTTTTTTCATTTTTTTTTAACGAAAGCTTCTAACTTCGTTGTACTGGTTCACCCATTAAAAAAATGCTTGTCTAGTAAAAACATCCTGTATAGGTATAAGGTATATTTCGATTAAAGTTCCATTTTCATACAATTTTAGTTAATGCGAGATGAAAAACAGTTGGTGGAAATGTACTAAAACTATATTTTTGCTAGGATTATATTCTCGCCCATGTTTATTGATAAATATAACTTAGTACATCTCAAATACAATATCTCTAAGAACACTTTAGATTGAAATAAACCCTTTCAGAGTTTTCTGGAGACGCTTTTAAAAAAACAATTTTTCAGCTAAATCTCTATATATTTTTACCAGATTTCTTTTGTTTAGTTTTACTCTAAAAATAAAAACTTAAAATTATTAAAAACTTTTTAATATTTTGGGCTAGAATAATATTTAAAAAATCGTAATCATAAGGCCATTTTGGCTCATTTATATCGAAATTTCTGCATGCATTACACATACGACATAACAAATTAATAAATACAACTTTGGCGACATAAAACATTACACCTTTATTTAGTTATTCATCTAACATTTATAGTTGACACATTAGTAATTATATATATTAGTTTGTTAATGCGATGTTTAGTTTTGGCACTACCGCGTGTATCACCCCCAACGATTTTGTCCATCTTTCGCCATCCCGTAACACGATAATATGAATCCCGATCGCACGCGCTCCGCGCGAATGACAGGTCGTGCTCCATCGACGTAGCATCCGTAAAGAGTGAGTCAAGTGTCGCACTGAAGTGTGCACCACGGTGTCGTGTTCAAGTTTCGAGTCAAATAAAGACGTTAATGTGATATTCATCCGCTGCGGAGGCGGGCTGCGGGCTAAAAAGAAAGGCATAAATATGGAAGGAGAAACCTTTCATCTTTTGACAGTTATAAATTACTAACCCTTGCAACCCTCTTTCTTCTCTTCTTCCATTCGTTCGATAATATTATAACACCAACGTCTTAATTGAGTAAAGTTTTAGCTTAACATATACGCTTAATACGTTTAATGTTGTAGAATTAACCTTTTAACTACCAACGTAAACTAATGTAACTAAAATGAACTTGGGCCAACCAATTGGCCCAAATGGCTTTAGTCAATAGTATACCATCACATGGGATCATCGGATGGGGTGGCGCGTCACTTTCAGCTCTCGATCCCTTGATGGCTCAAAAGTCAATAATTAGGGTAATCAATAAAAAGCCTTTAGGTTCTCCAGCGACCGCTTATTTAAAGAGTTCCAAGTACTAGACATACGTCAATTATATGTGAAAGTATCAACAATATTTTATTACACCCATACAGAGCGACATATTATTAAATCTCACACTACCAGAACACGCGCAGTTACAGCCATGCAACATGATGTCCCCCTTAAGAAAACTAAATTCGCCCAACGACATTTTTCTTTTCTAGCTGTCCGACTACACAATAGAATACATTCGGAATTAAAAGTGAAGTTAGCTACCATACGAGGAAGAAAAATTATGACGGAATGGTTGATTGAGCTAGAAAGGAACGAAACGGAGAAATTGGTTAATTATAGTGCTGTATAAGAATACCTAACTACATGAAATTACTACCTTTATGTATATATATATATATATATATATATATATATATATATATATATATAAATATATATATATATATATATATATATATATATATATATATATATATATATATATATATATATATATATATATATATATATATATATATATATATATATATATATATATATATATATATATATATATATATATATATATATATATATATATATATATATATATATATATATATATATATATATATATATATATATATATATATATATACTGGGTGGCGCAATAGAACGTGCATATTGCATAATTTTTTTGGCGGGGTGGAAAGCGCGCGGGCGGGGGGAACCTTACCTCGTTGGTTAGGCGGGCTCATGGAGTTTTAGTTACTATGAGTCACTTCGACGGGAAGCAACGCGCATTTTGCGTGCGCGCGTTTTACCAGATCTCTCGTTCATACGTTGTTATTAGGCGACTATATTGTTCTGAATATGAACTACGGCGAATCAGTCAAGCTCCGAGTGCTAATTTAATTAAAATATGGATAAAGCGTTTCGAAGAGACTGGCTCAACGTTTAAACCCAAAGCAAAAGGTCGTCCAAGAACATCTAGGACCGAAGACAATATTGAGAGAGTTATGCAGTCGGTACAAGGAGAACCACAAATGTCTACTCGCAAGAGATCGTCCGTCTTACACTTATCGCGACGAAGTTTGCAACGAATTTTAAAGTTGGATCTTAAATTGCATCCATACAAGCTGCAATTAACACAAGAATTGAAAGAATCTGACTTCGGAGCAAGGCTCGCATTTGCTGATGAAATGCTGAATCGGTTTTCCAATTGTGACAACATCCTTTCCTCTGATGAGGCTCATTTTCACATGAATGGGTTCGTAAACCGTCAAAATTATCGTTACTGGCATAGTGAGAATCCTAAACTTAAACACCAGAAACCACTGCATAGTCCTAAAGTGACAGTATGGGCAGCAATCTCGGGCAGAGGAATAGTGGGTCCGTTTCTCTTTGAAAATGCGCGTGGACAAAACGTCACTGTTAATACCCAACGCTATGTTGCTATGTTGGAAGGCTTTTTGGCTCCAGAACTTGAAAATTCAAGAATAAGGAATTCTAGGACATGGTTTCAACAAGATGGAGCCACTTGTCACACATCTAATGACTCCATGGCGGTT